>PVJN01016646.1:0-41992 GCA_004026805.1 Lasiurus borealis
CTCATTCATGAAGCATTATTAATTTATTATTTAAATGGAAAATATAAAAATTATAATGGTAAATACATCAGTTGAAGGACATTTTCTGACTCCAGGGAAATATCAGAGTGGGCCATAAACTGTGGTCTCAAATCAGAAAATGCCAAGTAAAATATTTAGACCTCAATTGGGTACAAATTTAAATATGCTTAAAATTTATATCATAAGAATATGAATGAGTGAAAAAGTATTAACATATCTCAGTATTTCATCACTTTCCAAATTCTTTAGAGTAAGGAGACTACATTAATATATAATAAGGTTTTATCAACTTGGATGGAAGCTGCAAACTTATTATGTAAAATATACAACTTTAACCCAGGGAAGTAGGCTAAATAGCTGATCACTCATCTCTTAAGATTATGGGATCACTTACAGAACAACCACAAATACGGTTCAAGATGTCCTCTGGGGTCATAAATAAGAATTTAGTGGGCCTCCAGGCCTAATTCTTTATGTGGGATGACTTAGAATTAGATACAGAAATATTTAAAAGAAGGAACCCATCATATTTATATTGTTTTGTTAAGAGGAAAGTGTGCATATTTGACATTTTATATACTTGTGATACATGAAAGAATTTTCCCTGTTAGTGACAGCCTTGCAAATCTAATTTAAAATGTGAAATTAATTTGGAGGTATGATTACAAAGTGAAATCTTATTTAAGTATTGAAACACTTAAGACATTTAGGCTTGTAATTTTTATAAATTTATATAATGAAAAAATATATATAGTTCCCAGGCAGATTTGTTTGGTAGATCAGACAACTGAAATACTAAAACTGGACATGTATGAGGTGATGCAGTTGTTAATACTGCTTATAGACAGCCCACAGCAGATGTTCCTCATTGTGTACCCCGGTTCTACCTGTCCTAGCCACACAATGGAACCTCACTACGTGAAAGCCTGATTAGATAGAAACCTGCCTTCTCTAGACACTGTTCCCTATACCCAGACTGGAATATCATGGCTTCTAAACTATTTTTTTGTTCTAACCCAGCATCCCACTTGGAGCACACATGGGCAAACAGGATGGTATAATTAAATCAATGTAAACTACTGAAATTAGCCCGGCCAGCCTGGCTCAGGGGTTGAGCATTGACCTATGAACCAGGAGGTTAAGTTTTGATTCCTGGTCAGGGCACATGCCCAGGTTGCGGGCTCAATCCCCAGGGATGAGGAGGGGGTATAGGAGGCAGCTGATCAATGATTCTCTCTCATCATTGATATTACTCTCTCTCTCCCTCTTCCTTCCTCTCTGAAATCAATTAAAAATATATTTATAATACTGTAATTGTACAAAGATCTTACAATATAGAATCCTCTCAGTGTGTTTTTGCTACCTTCTTTGTGCTTCTTATAATGCAGAGGAGCTGCTACCAATGTGACATAGGACACAACTGAAGTTGAAGGACCTTTACCTACCTGCAGATTGATTTTATTGACTGTTTCCAGGAAGTGGGATACTCTCATGTCTCAGTTGTAGTGTGCCTTTTGTCTGGATGGCCCAGGGCTTTCCTCTTCAGTAAAGATTATGCTTTACAGTTGTTTTAAAACATTTATCCCTGTGGAAATCTTAACAGGAACTCAGACCAAGGTTTTTGTTTTAAGGGACAAACTTTCCAACTTATACTTAAAAATGTAAAACTAATAAATTTAAAATATAGATTATTCACCACCATCAAAGCTCTGTAAAAGTAGAAACAAAAGAAAATCTGAGACATTAAATGAGGACTAAGTACCTTTTGCCATGAAACAGGCCTTCAGTGGCCTAAGGCCCTTCAATTATGATGAACCTGTGAGCTGCAAGTCACAATTCAACCTACATGCAACTGTCCTTCAGCTATTATTTCAGAGCTTTTGCTCAAATGTTGAAGGATACACAGCAATTTTATAGTCAATGGCAAACGTCCACATTTCCTTTCAGAATGTGTGTAGGCTGTCAGACCAACACTGGACTCCACATCAAAATATCTCTTCCAGGCAGTAGACTAGGTCCATAAAAATATATTTCACAGTATAAACCATCTTAAACTCAGAGGTGCCAAGTCCCATGAAGTTCCCATGACTCACCCTATCTTAGTTCATGCTGCTATAACAGAATACCATGGGCTGAGGGGCTTAAACAATGAACATTTATTTCTTAACAGTTCTGGAGGCTGAGGAAGTCCAAGATCTAGGCATCTGCAAATTCAGTGTCTGGTGAGGACTTATTTCCTGGTTTATAGATGGCCATCTTTTCAATGTGTCCTCATATGGTGAAAGGAGGGAAGGGAATTCTCTGGGGTCTCTTTTATAAAGACACTAATTCCATTCATGGGGGCTCCATCCTTGTGAACTCACCACCTTCCAAAGGACTAATCTATACAGATTAGTCTTAGTCCTTTGGAAAGTGGTTAGGTCACATACATGAGAGAGAAAGAGAGAGATCTCCATCCTGGGGGTTAGATTTTTAACAGAAGAACTTTAAGGAAGACACAAACATTCAATCTATAGCACACCCACACAGCTCTGTGGGCTCCAGATCATGCAATAGAAACATACATCTAATTACAAGCCTGCTCCACCTGTGAACCAAAGCACCAAGCCCATAAAAACAGGCCAAATCTAAATCTCCTACAAAACACAGACACAACTTAAGATTTCAAAGCCTTGATGAGAACCCCTAGGTTCCAAAGCAAGTGGCATCTTTAGCCTAGAAGAAAAAAATAGAGTTTTGTCTTCCATGAGTCATTGATGTATTGACCACAATAAAGTCTCAAAGAAATGCATAGGAAGATAACCTCAAGGCTAAATATATGAACTGGGAAACAACTGAGCTAATAAATGCCACAGTCTTCTTAACTGTATTCACCTTCCTTATCATTTTAATTTGCCATCTTCTACTAGAAAGGGCTTCCTTCCCTGCCTCCCACCTTGTCCATCTCCCCAGATTGTCTCTTATGGTGATGGTGAGCAAGTATAATCCTTGGTGAAGCATATGCATACCCAAGTTTATGTATAGGTAAAATGGCTGAACTTAAAATCTACAGAGAATAGAATATGAAGAAGAAATTAGTTCCTCCATTAAAAGTCATTGTTGCCCATCGATCTATGAACCAGGAGGTCATGGTTCGATTCCTGATGAGGGCACATGCCTGGATTTCAGGCTTGATCCCTGGTGTGGGGTGTGCAGGAGGCAGCTAATCAATGATTGTCTCTCATCATTGACATTTCTCTCCATCTCTCTTCCTCTTTGAAATATATGTATATGTATATGTATATGTATATGTATATGTATATGTATATGTATATCTATATCTATATCTATATCTATATCTATATCTATATCTATATCTATATCTATATCTATATCTATATCTATATCTATATCATCTATATCTATATCCATATCTATATCTATATTTTAAAAGGCATTGTCCATGCCAGCAGTTAGAAGAGAGTATCAGCAAAATAAGTTTTCCTAGACAAACAGTCACCCCACCCTTTCAAGTGGATATTACCAGCACCTCTTTTAAATAGCCCTTTGGAAGTTTGCTAATTTATGATAACATCTTACATCTTGCATTAGATAAGGTCTCATAATCTCCATCTGAGGATGACAAAGAATCCTCATCTCATGCTATCACAAGACAAATTCTTGGGAAAGGTTCTTAGGGTGTATTCATATATAAACAACAGGCTGTGATTTTGAAGTAAGAATCAGGGCTGTGGTGGGCCTCAGCCTCTGACTGGTGAGTGCTTCTCTACTCTACTTTCTGTAATACAATTCTTATAAACAGCAAGGCTTAATTAAAAATTCTGATTCTGCACTCACTCTCTTTTTCCAGAGCTACTTAAAGAAAATGAAGAAAACTACATTTTATGCACACCTGAGTTTCAGACAGATTCGTTGCTGCTACAGGTGCACATGAACAGAATTTCTAAAGATGGGCATACAGGGCAAGTTCACTGGCAGATTATATGGGAATCAGGCACCAAGTCTATGAATGCAAGGTGAGAAGGGAGAGCCAAGACAGGAAGCAAAGGGTGCCTGAAAATACAACTGCACACAGAGCAAGGTATAGTGCAGGCATTTAGAAGGTAGGCATGGTTTAAAAGGCATATTTTCCAGAGCCAATGAATGAAGTACATTTTTCTTGTTTTTTAAATTAAATCTTTATTATTCAGATTATTACATTTGTTTCTCTTTTTTCCACTTCATAGCTCCACTCCACCCAGCTCCCATCCCTCCCTCTACCCTTACCTCCCTCCCATTGACCACATTCATAGGTGTATGATTTTTGTCCAGTCTCTCCCTGCACCCCCCTAACCCCTTTCCCCTTGAGAATTATCAGTCCAATCCCTTTCTGTGCTCCTGATTCTATTATATTCACCAGTTTATTCTGTTGATCAAATTTTTAATTCACTTAAATTTTAGATTCACTTGTTGATAGATATGTATTTGTTGTTCATAATTTTTTATCTTTTACCTTTTTCTTCTTCCTCTTCTAAAAGAGTACGTTTCAGCATTTCATATAATACTGGTTTGGAGTTGATGAACTCCTTTAATTTTTTCTTATCTGTGAAGCTCTTTATCTGCCCTTCAATTCTGGATAGAGTATTCTTGGTTGTAGGTTCTTACTATTCATCACATTGAATATTTCTTGCCACTCCCATCTGGCCTGCATTGTTTCGGTTGAGAAATCAGCTGACAATAGTATGGGTGGCCCCTTGTAGGTAATTAACTGTTTTTCTCTTCCTGCTTTAAATATTCTCTCTTTGTCTTTTGCTCTTGGTATTTTAATTATGATGTGTCTTAGTATAGTCCTCTTTGGATTCTTTTTATATGGGGTTCTGTGCACTTCCTGGACTTGTAAGTCTATTTCTTTTACCAGATGTGGGAAAATTTTAGTCAATATTTCTTTAAATGGGTTTTCAATATCTTGCTCTCTCTCTTCTTCTGGCACCCTCATAATTTTGATGTTGGTACGCTTGAAGCTGTCTCAGAGGCTCCTTACATTATCTTCACATTTTTGGATTCTTTTTTCTTCTTGCTTTTCCAGTTGAGTGTTTTCTGATTCTTTATATTTCAAAAATTTGACTTGATTCTTGCCTTCCTCTAGTCTGCTGTTAGGTCTCTGTATAATATTTTTTTTATTTCTGTCAGTGTATGTTTAATTTCTAGTTGGTCCCTTTTCATCCCTAGTTGGTCCTTTTTCATCTCCTCTTGGGTCTCACTAAATTTATCCATCTTGTCTAGGATATTCTTAAAAAACCTTATAACAGTGGTTTTGAACTCTATATCCAGTCGTTTGTTTTCCTCCATTTCTTTTGTTTGTGATCTCTTCCTTTGTCTCCACATTTTCACTATGCCTGGAGAACTTCTGTGATGGATTCAGCCTTATGATACAAGACTTGCAAAACTGCACAAGCCTCTCTGTTGAGCTTGGGATGGGTGGAGTCTCACAGCTTAGCATCCCCGCCCTCCACAGCCCCTGAGTCTCACTTGACTGGGTAATCGCTGGAGTCGCCCCTGTGTTTATGCACACTCGTGCTCTTGTAGTGCTTCCAGACTTCTGCCTTTCCAGCTCCTCTGGGCTCTGGGACCATATGAGGTTGGGTCCCCAGGGTTTTGCCCTAAACTGGGGTTTAGTGGAGTTACAAGTGGTGCAGTTGGGAGGCTCTGTTCCCACCCACTTGTGAAAGCCAGCAGCACAATCAGCAGTTGGTCTTCTGCACACAGTGCTGTGTGCTCCACCGGACTACTGCCGTTTTGCGACTCCCCTAAATTTCCGTGGACTTTTCCCTTTTCACAGTCCAAACTCCCCCCATATGAGTTTCGGCTGGATCTGGGGTTTAGTGTTGTAGGATAAGGGGTTCAATGCCGTTGGGAGTCTCTGTCTCCCTCTCACCAAAGAAAGCCATCCAGGTACTCTGTCACCCGCTCTCCCCACGCACGCGTCTTTGTACCTCAGCTTTTTGCAGCTCCTCTGGGTCTCTGTGAGCCTCTCTCTTTCCTTCTAGTTGTAGAATTTCCACTCAGCCAGCTTTCCTGTGGTTCTAGATTATGTCTCTTCTGTCTTTTAGTTGTAGTTTTGAAATTGTTGTGTGAGGCAGCAGTGTAGGTGTTTACCTATGCCACCATCTTGGATTCTCCTCCTGAAGTACATTTTTAAAAGCTTTATGCAGACCTAAGCAAGACTTGGAGTTCAGACTCGGAGTGCTTTGGGAATGCTTTTCAAATATTTGTTTAACATTAATTTAGTGGTGGTGGGTAAAAGTGATTTTATATTAATAAATAAAAAGGCATTTATTAATTAATCCGACTGGCTGAATCTATTTTAGCAGCATGTTTTCTACTTTTCTCTTGCAAATTTCTGAACCAAACAATTTCTAGAGTTATATTAAAGGGTTTAAAGTTTAGTTAATAACATTTTTTATTACCATTATCAGCACTATGCCATATGTGATTAAGTGTCAGAATTTCAGCTGACTGTGACTTTAAAGTGAGTTTGTTGTATGGTATTGTTTGTTTGGTTTCTTTTCTTAATTTTCACTTGAGGATGCTGTCTACTTTGGAAGGAACAGAATCAATTTGCATGTGCAGTTTCATGAAGTCGTGTATGGAAAACTGAATAAACTAGTACTATATTGCTGCTTTATTCCAGTAATGTTTTAGGCCCTGTCTAGATTGCCACTCTGGAAAGCCTTCCAACTGCTGCCTCTTAATTGACCACCTGGCTTGGTGAAAAACAAGCAAACAAACAAACAAACAAACACTAAATGTCCCAGCCTGGCCAGTATGACTCTGTGGTTGGCCATCGACCTACAAGCCAGAAGGTCACAATTCCATTCCAGGTCAGGGCACATGCTCCAGTGTGGGGCATACAGGAGGCAGACAATAAATGATTCATTATTGATGTTTCTGTATCTCTCTACCTCTCCCTTCCTCTTTCTAATCAATAAAAATATATATTAAAAACAACAACAACTAAATGCCCCAGCCCATTTCTGTGGTGGGAGGCAAATTTCCATGACTGCCCCTCTGTCTGTTGCCTCTCCCAGTGGTCCAGCTGCTGAAGTTCATACACCCAGCTCTTTCTTCAGTCTGCATTCTATTCCCCTATACTGAAGGGGTGCTTCATGAGAAGTGAAGATGGAGTTATTCAGGTATAAGAGTGAAAGACAGGTTTGCCATGGACTGGGTATGGAAGAGGGACAGAAGGTGGTAGATTCTCAAAGAGGAAGCAGGTTGCAGTAGAAAGACTTCTGTCCAAAGGCAAATTAATCCAGCCTAACCCATTTACTCTAAGCACAGATACTAACCCTCACCTGTTCTCTACACACTGGCACTTGGGTATTTGGGTGCTCTCAGCAGGGACAGGGACATGAATTTCTACTCCTACTCCCACTCACCTACTTAGTGATGGCATTGTCTGAATGCCCTCACCATCTCACTTCTTTCACAGCCTGGAAATGCTCTCAAGTCTTTGGGGAAATAAAAATCAAATTGCTATCGGAGAATTGCATGGATTGCCCTACTCCATTGCTAGTGAGAATGAGGTTCTTGGGGCTCCACTGGAATAAGTATTTCCAGAGGCCTGCACAGGAGGATGACATGTATTAGAAAGCTTTGTGTGCATGAAATTACAACCCTGGGTTTGCAAAGTCACATTTTCCTTAAATAAGTCCTAGAAAAGGTGCACCTGGGGATTCAGCAGAGCTCAAATCAAAGCCAGTGCAGTTTCCATGCCATGATAAAGCTGAGTCTGGCACATCATCAGACTAATTGCAGTCCATTAGTACATTGTGTGTGGGGTCCACATGGCTGTATGCCATGTAGGCAAGTGCAAAACATGAGAGTCCTTCAAGCCAGAAGTCAGGCACAAGCAGCAAGAGAGAAGGACCAGAACTCCTTTGTTGGGGAGTTTATGTATCTAAGATTTCACACCCTTGCAGTAGCCATACACATTCTGGCCAATAACCTGCTCCCAGGTATGACTGACAGGCAATCATCTTTCCTATGCCACCTAGACCTCACTAAGCATATAATATCCGACCTTCCCTTTGTTTCTTTCGAGTTAATTAGTAACTGGGTTAAATACAATGATATCAAAATCACTCTTGGAAAAGTTAAGGAATCCTATATAATAAAAGTATAATATGCTAAGTGTCCAGTTGTCTGGTTGTCTGGTCAATCAATCAAACAGTAATATGCTAATGATATGCTAAGGCTGCTCAACTGCTTGCTATGATGTGAACTGACCACTCTGACTGGTAGGTTAGCTTGCTGCTAGGGTCAGGCTGATCAGAACTGAGCAAGATGAGCCAGACATGCCCTGAGGCCCTCCCACAGTCCCCTGCCCCCCTCAGCTGGCCAAACTCTCTCATCCCTCCCTGTCCCCAATAATGCACTGGTGGGGTCCCTTGGCCTGGCCTGAACCCTCTTGCAATCTGGGACCCCTCAGAGGATGGAGAGCCAATTTCAGCCCAATACCACAGGCCAGACAGAGGGACCCCACTGGTGCACAAATTCATGCATCAGGCCTCTAGTTTTGTATAAAGGCCAGGGAATGGGGCATTAATGTTGATGGTCAAATAGACTGTTAAACCAATCAGACACTGGGCTTATTATCTACCTAGCCCAAGACAGACTTGGAGTTAGGAAATATATACACATGAAACATAAAACAAAACAAGGCAGTATGCTAGAGACCATGAGGTACTTATACTTAGTTACTTTTATCTGATCTATGAATCCCCAAGTGAAATAAAGAAGAGACCACTTTAGAAAGGAAAGAGAGTTGAACCCTTAGTTCAATAGTTCTCAACTGGGAATGATTTCTCACCCTGGGGACATCTAGCAATGTTGAGGCATTAGGTTGTCACAAGTAGGGGTTCGGGGGAACACTGGAATCTAGTGAGTAGAGGCCAGAGGGCTTCTAAACACCATACAGTGACAGTCCCACAACAAAGAATCCATCTGCACAAAATGTCAATAATTCCAATGTTGAAAAATCCTACATAGAGCAATGGTTCTCAATTTTTAGCATGCCTCAGAATCCCCTGAAGGACTTGTTAAAACACAGATTGCTAGATCCCACCCCCAGTTTCCAATTCAGTAATTCTGGGGTAGAGTCTGAGAAACTGTTTGTCTAACAAGTTCTCAGGAGATTCTGAGGTTCCTGGTCTAGGGACTACACTTTTGAGTGCCCCTGCCCTAGTTTTCAGCTCTAATTGCCCTTTCAAATATCCACCTGCTTGAGAATGTGGTTAGATCCACCTTAGCCTAGAGCACTCAGATACTATCAGTGCTCACAAAAGGAAGGCGGCAAGAGGCTCTCCTTTAAGCAAAGAGATTTCCCAGAGACTTAATTAAAGTTTGGAAAAGTATCCCAGGAGGCGGGGGTAGGATGTTGGGGTCAATAAAATTGATCCAAATAAATTCTTTGCACAGACAAAATGAAACTCACATGCACAAAAAGAAATTTGATCAATAAATTAGTAAATTCAGAGTGAGGAGGGAGTAATTAACGGGCCCATTAAAAGTGTGGAATACATTAAATACGGAATGAGTGACTCCACTGAGACCACTGAAGCAGGAAACACCAATGCATTTGAGAGGCCTGGAAGATTAGAAACATATTTCAACGAGGAGAAAATAAGAGAGAAAAGGGAGAGCCCAGAATGATAAAGATGCCAGAGGAAGTATGCATCAGAGCCTTTGGAGCCTCGGATTTTGAAATTGTCTGAAAGGCTTAACCAAATTGCACCTGTGCTCTTGTGTATCTCCCAGGCTCAGGAAACAAGTAATCTGCTGTGAGAGCTATTCAGGCCATACCTGGTCCTGAGCAGTTACTATGTCAAGACCCTTTTCCATTAGAGTAAACAAAAGGTTTATCCCAAGTCAGTTAGAGCTAAGGCAGACCTCACTGGTCCAAAAAAAAAATGCCAGTTGAATGTCCTGATAGTCTGTAAAAATGCCCTGCCAGGGAAACTGATCCCAAAGCAGACTGTATTGCTAGTTCGAGCCAGAGTTGAGGACTATAAGGCACTTGGTTGATGGAAGTCAAGTTCTGGGGCAATTTACTATTGAGAGCAAATAAAAGGCTGACCTACCTCATACCCACCCACTGAACACATTCTTCACAAGAGGTGGGGCATGCAGGAAACCAAATGTATGACTAATAGCAGGGCCATGAGGGTATAAATTACTGCTAAGATGAGCCAGGATACACCTAACCTTTAGTTAGAAGCATAGGATGCTCCGTTAAATATCATATCTCTTGTGTTGAGATTGATTTCAAAGTTCAGTTCTCCACTTCATCCCCAAGTAAATCCCTTGGGGCTTCTGTTGGCAATGTACATCCAAATTGGATCAGCCATGTGTATGAGTCATTGTGATAATTCTTTTAGACCTGGTGGAGAACTAGACCTTGGCCAAGGAATGCATCAGAAGAAGCAGTCCTCTTTGGGTTCTCTGACCCCTTATAACATGCCTTGAGACTTCTATGAAACGTAATAGCTTATTTTCCACTAAGGCAGCTCAGCCTAACCCCATGAAATTCATCCCAGATTAGTGAAGCTGGGAAGTGATTTTTGTTTTTTGTAGAGTCCTGGTCCCCTGAGACCATTAAGAAGACTCTTTTCAAACCTGGGGAACCTAACGCTGGTATCAGGGATGGAGCCCAAAATTCAGTTCAGAAGACCTCAGGGGCTTCTCCAAAGTTCTCTAAGCTTCATTTTTCTCACAGGAGTATCAAGGCCCAGGCCTTAGCCTATAGCAGAGTTGGTAGGAGGTTGCCAGGTTTTCTTTTGTTTTGTTTTTTATCATCCCCTCTGCCAATTTTCACCAGGCCTTCCTCATTAGCTGGATGAGAAGGTTTACAGAGACAAACCAGCAGCTGATTCCCTCAGGCACTGTTTTAGTTCTAGTGCTTCCCCTGGCTTTCAGCATAAAAGTGCCTCCAAAGATGAGGTGCCTTGCCACACATTTGGCTGACACCTGCCTATGCAGAGAGACAGCTGAAACCACTTTCCTAGAACAGCCCTGAAGCAGTCAAGTCAGCACTGCCTATAACAACAGCCTTTCCTCCTAGTCAGGCACAGATCCCACTGCAGAGCCCAGAGGTGAATCCTTAGTCTAGTCAGCCCTTGCAACCTACTGGTCAAGACTTTGCTGTCATCACAGGTGGCTTACATGGTCCTCCAAGAGTGAGGTCACAAAAGGTATTAAGCTGCAAACTCCCAGACTCTAAGAGGAAGGTGGAAGCTTGCAGGTCATGCCTCCTATACTCTGGATTTCAACATCCTAGGCTGAGAGGCATCCCACCTTTGAACACCATATTTCCTATGGAGCTACATGGAATGTCTGCTGACCCTGCCATCTGATGCTATCACCATTCGTGCACTGTGTCTTTGCAACTATGCCAGATGGTTTGTGAGGGCATGAGCCATGTATCCTGCTTTTTGTGCATCCCATAGCATTGATGGCTGGATCTAAGACTGCTGGGTAGTATTCTTAGTTGTGTTCTGAGTTTCTTCACTTGTGGTAACAGTGCCCTCCCAGCCCCCTTTCCTTCCTCAAACATGAATTAGGTTCATTCCAGCTCCACCCCAGCTGCTCATACCAGGGCCAACCTTGAGGAATAGTGTTATGTTCATAGTCATCTTTGGGAAATATCCAAGTAATATTTTGTTAATCTTTATTGTTGAAAGTATTACATATGCCCGCCCCCCACTGACCGTTTCTAGCCTGCCTTCACCCCTTGCCCAAGGTCATCACTACCCTATTGTCTGTGTCCATGGGTTATGTGTATATGCACACACATTCTTTGGTTGATCTCTTTCCCACCCACCCACACTATTCCTTTCCTCTGAGGTTTGACAGTCTATTCCATGCTTCTATGTCTCTGGATTTATTTTGTTCATCTGGTTTTCGTTTGAGTATTTTGATTGTTTGTTTTTATTGATTTTATACACAGAGGAAGGGAGAGGGATAGAGAGTTAGAAACTTTGATGAGAGTGAAACATCAATCAGCTGCCTCCTACACACTCCCTATTGGGTATATGCCTGCAACCAAGGTACATGCCCTTGACTGAAATCAAACCTGGAACCCTTGAGTCTGATAGGGCTGTTCATCAGGTTTTTTCCTATTTTTTAAATTAAACTTTATTGTTGATGTTATTACAGATGTCCCTCTTTTTTTGCCCCCATAGCTCCTCTCCACCGGGTTCCCACCCCACCACAGGTCCTCACCACCTATTGTCAGTGTCCATAGGTAATGTATACATTCATATAAGATCTTTGTCTAATCTCTTCCTGCACCCCCCATACTCCCTTCCCTCTGAGAATTGTCAGTCTGTTCCATTTCCATGTCCCTGGTTCTAATCCATTCACCAATTTACTCTGTTCATCATATTTTTATTCATTTGATTTTTAGATTCAATTGTTGATAAATAAGTATTTGTTATCACTTTGTTGTTCATATTTTTTATATTTACCTTTTTCCTCTTCCTCCTCTTCTTAAAGAATACCCTTCAGCATTTCATAAAGAGTTCATCACTTAGCTTTTTCTTGTTTGTGAAACTCTTTATCTGACCTTCAATTCTAAATGATAGCTTTGCTGGGTAGAGTAATCTTGGTTGTAGGTTCTTGCTATTCGTTACTTTGAATATTTCTTGCCACTCCCATCTGGCCTGCATAGTTTCTGTTGAGAAGTCAGCTGACTCTGGTATGTGCACTCCCTTGTAGGTAACGAATTGCTTTTCTCTTGCTGCTTTTAAGATTCTCTCTTTGTCTCTTCCCCTTGGCATTTTAATTATGATGTGTCTTGGTGTGGTACTCTTTGGACTCCTCTTGTTTGGGGTTTTCTGTGCTTCCTGGACTTGTAATTCTAGTTATTTCACCAGATAATGTAAGTTTTCTGTCATTATTTCTTCAAATAGGTTTTCAATATCTTGCTCTCTCTCTTCTTCTGGCACTCCCATAATTCAGATGTTGGTATGCTTGAAGTTGTCCCAGAGGCTCCTTACACTAAATAGCTTCATATTTTTTTTATTCTTTTTGCTTCTGCTTGGGTGTTTGCTTGTTTGTTTTTTTTTGTTTTTTGTTTTTGTTTTTGCTTCTTCATATTTTAAATCATTGATTTGATTCTCAGGATCCTCTAGTTTACTGTTGAAACCCTATATATTATTTTAATTTCAGTCAGTATATGTTTAATTTCTGACTGGTTCTTTTCCGTTTTTTTCTTTTTGGCATTCTCCCTAATACCCTTGAAAGTCTTATTAAGTTTCTTGGAAGTTTATAGAAGATTCTTGAGTAACCTTCTAACTGTGATTTTGAACTCTATATCCAGTAATTTACTTTCTTCCATTTCTTTCATTTGTGACATGTTTCTTTGTCTCTGCACTTTAGCTGTTTCCCTGTGTTTTTTTTCTATGTAATTGGGTAGCTAGTAAGTCTCTTTGAGTTGATAGAGTGGCCTTGTGTAGTAGGTCTCCCCAATCACCTGAGATGGACACTCTTGGTGCACCTTTTTGTGGGTTGTGTGCAGTCTTGTAGTTGAGCCTTTATTGTTGTTGGTATCACTGGAAGGAATTTACCTCCAGGCCAATTGGCTGTGGGGACCTGCTGTGAGTACAATAGGAGAGCTGATGTTCAGGACACCCTTATGAGGCAGGACTTGCTTCAGTGGAGCTCTAGTGCTCATTGAGTCTGTTCCTTGAGTGTGTCACTTATGGTTGTGAAGAGTTGTAATCTGGTATGGTTTCACACTGACCACTGGGTACACTGGCTTTTGGGTCTCCAGGGAGGTGCAAAGTCAGCCACTGCCTGGGGCCATCCAGAAGGAGCTACAGAGAGATCTGAAGATTCATCTTCTTTGTAATGGGTTTGAAAGTACCCAGATGAGGCCCAGCTGTGAAGCAAGGCAGGCTGGTGTTGGTGTCTGGCCTTGGGCCTTTTAATGATACATTTGGAGCTTCCTGATCTAGCTGTAGCTTTATTGACAGGTTTTAGACTGAGAACGAATGGGCCATTCATATGCAAAAGCAGCTGCACAAAGCTTGGGTGAGAGGAGGTCTCAGGGAATCACCAGAGTGAAGCAAACAGAAATGGCTGCCAGTCATCCCTGCACTAAGGAGGTCCCAGCCTGGGAACAATGACTGCTGTGAGCACCTTTGTCTGGAAGAGTTCCTGCCCCAATGTCAAACAGTCCAATTTCTCCCCATGTGTGTCCAGTTCCCCCAGAGCCTGGCCTGGCACTGGAGCTCAGAGGAAATGGGAGCTTGTAAGTTCAGTTCATGGTGCTGGCCTTTTAAGAGGAGCAGCTGGGTCTCCAGCAGCCTGTGTATCACTCAGCCTCAAGCCACACTAGTTTTTACAGCCTGTAGTTCTTACTGCCCATAGAGACTTAATTCCCCAGCTCTGGGATCCTTGGCTGGACATCTGGTGTGGGGCTGGGACCCCTTGCTCTTCCAGGTGGCCTCTACAGAGGTGATTTCCCTCCCAATTAAAAAAGCAGCCCATTCCACACCTCTGCATCTCCTACCAGTCTCAGTGTGCTTTCTTATTTATTTCTCTAGTTGTAAGACTTCCATTCAGCCAGCTTTCCAGTGGTTGTGGATGATGGTTGTTCTGTATTTTAGTTGTAATTTTGATGTGGTTGTGGGAGGCAGCAAGTACAGGTGTTTACCTATACTGCCTTTTTGGTTCTCTGTTTTTATTATTCTTGCTTTTGCACACATCCCAGTGTGAGATCTTCATTCTTGGTTTGCCCAATGGCTTCCTGTGTGCAGTCTTAAACTAGAAAAGGAAATGATGGTTTCAATTCTGAAATGCAGCCTGTTTTCAGAGATATTTTAGAAATGCAGCAAATCTCTCTGCTTACTCGTTTAGCACCATGATAAGCGCCAGCCAAGCTAAAGCCTCCCAGGGCTCACTGTCACCCGCCACCAGGTAAGAAACTGCCAGGCCTTCCCCGAGGGACTCATGGTTCACAGTCTTGGGCCTTGGAGCTATAGGCCATGTGCCCTTTGGGGTCAGAATCTTCTAGGAGAGATCATCAGTTTTTTTTATTCATTAGATTCCACAAAGGAGTGAGATCATGTGATACTTATCTTTGTCTGACTGGCTTATTTTGCTTAGCTTAATACTCTCCAGGTCTCTCCAAGCTACTGAAAATGGTAACACTTTTTGCCTTAGGACATTATCAGCTCATTCTCTCCCTGAGCCATTTGTATCTGTAAGTCAGTCTGCATGTGCAGCAACACGGATCCCACCTCCAAAAGGCCAATTGACTGTATTCAGGGAATAGCAACACTAGCTTCCTGAGATGTCCTTTTGTATTTGCTCTCCATGAGTCTAGCTGCTATGAACCCTCAAGCCTCTTGTTCAATCTGACAGCTTCCAGGAAATGTCCTCTCCTTTCCTGAACTCTTATGTGCTTCTCTATGCCAACACCTAGCATTAGAAGAATATGCAACTTTCTTCTATAATTGTTAAACATGTTAATGTTTTGTCTCCTCATGTACAGTGCAGCCTCCTCAAAGGCAGGGACTGTGATGGTGACATTTCTGCATTTATCAAAAAACCTGGTACAGTAATGGGCACACAGTTCAGTATAAATTAAGTAGGTATTTGATTTTGAAATCTCTAGAAAAAAAAAGCTAACAGTGAGTGAGTCAGGGTAGATAGTTTAACCTAAGATTCCTGAATTATTAAGACATTGTTTGAGCACCTGCTAAGCGTAAAGCTCCCAACTGTCTTAGTGTGATAGAACATCCTTGGCAAAAGATGCCCAAATCCCCTCTTCTTGTAAACCCAGAAAATACAACCTGTTTTTAATATGCTGTTCTTTGAATTTTACACACAAAATTCCACCTGGTCATATCCTGGAGGCTGCTTGTCAGTGTGGCCTCTATGATCTGTGTTTCTGGCAGTGGGGATGGCTTTGCCGGGAGTCATCCATAATCTCATACTTGGGACACAGTATTTGTGAAAAATGGCAGGTGAGGCTAGAGATCCACCTTGAAGGAAATGTCTAACTTCAACAGCAAACCTGGTGAAGTTCTAGTGAAAAATTAACCTGGTTTCTAAGGGTCTTCTTAAAGTACGCAAGGAAATGTGCCCAGTGAGTAAGGGAGCTGATGGATATGGTTGATATGATCATATGACAACGCCTGATGAGACTTCATATCAAATAGTAATAGCATCTCTGTTGGAGACCTTGGCTCCTGAAGATATGGAGTGGATGGGGCATGCAATCACTTGTGAACTATGCTTAGACATCAAGGCCTTTTGCACAACCTCTGCCTGGACTGGTCTCCCCTCCCACCCTTCATTACTAGCTTCTTCTTGGTCCTCAGGCCAATGTTACCTCCTCTGAAAGGCCTGTATAAAGAAGCTCCCCCACCAATACTTTATATCAGCTTTCTCTCATAGCTTTTGCATTATTTGCAATTAAAAAAATATTTTTCACTCATATTGTGTCTATGTCTCCATATACTTATATTTTCTACATACTTAGAATATAATAAGCTCCAGTGAAGACACGGCTATGTCTGTTTCACTCAACACTGGTATTTCCCACAGGACTGTGTACAATTAGTGCTCAAAAAATTCTTGAGATTATGATTATGAGAAAGTGTTTCAGAATAGAAAACACAGGAAATTTAAAATCAAGTAAGCTGTGTTCCTGTTTCAGCTTAGTCATTTACTTGCAAATTGCTTAACCTCTCTGAACCTCAGTTTCTTCATTTTTATATGAATTAATATTACCTACTTCATAATACAGTTTGGAGGGAAAAGATAAGCTAATGAATGAGAAAGTATTTGATAAAATGTAGAATCCTGAACAAACATGAATTATTTTAGTATTATGTGTTACCAAAAACAGTACCTCTGCTTTCTTCCTGGGATGACTACCACAGGCAACAGATAAACCCGTAATCAGTCACACCCTTGGATTAGTGCTATCTCAGAGACATAATAAATTGAAAAACATCTTACTTAATAATAGAGAAACATGTAAATTGACCATATCTCTGCTATACCACAGCCAATCAGAGTGAGTATGCAAATTAACACAACAAAAATGGCAGTTAATTTGCATACATATCTGGGAACCTCCTCAGCACCCAGGTCACTCCCAACCAGCAATTGGAGGGGCGGGGTGGTGCAGAGGGGAGTAAGAGGGGGAAAGGAACTTCCCAAGCCTAAAGCCTGGGGCTTGGGAAGGGGCTGAGCCTGTCTGTGACCAAACACAGACCATCTGGAAGTCAGCGCTGGGTTGCCCAGCTGCAGCCTGGCTACCCAACACTGACTGCTCAGGTGGCTGAGACCCAGAAAGTGAATCAGGATCTGATCTGCAGCCTCAGTGGAAGCTGTTGATCAGTGTACTTACTGCTCTCTTTCTCTCCCTCTTTCTGATCTTCCCCAGCAGCCAGGCTTTTCTTTCCTTTCCAGCCTGCCCCCTCCCAGCTGCTGTTAAGCCCCACCCCTTTTATCAGGCCCAGAGATAGGCCTGGAGATAAAGACTGGCATAAGAACCAACCAATGAGAACCAAAGGTGGGTGCTGTGCAGAACCAATGGCTGCCTAGGAGGCAGGGCTTCTGATGCTCACTAGCATAGGAATTGACCAATGAGAACCAAAGATGGGTGCTGGGGGGAGCCAATGGCTGCCTAGGAGGTGAAGCTTTTGACACTGGCATAGGAACCAAGAAATCAGAACCCAATTGGACAGCTGAGGAAGGCAGTTGGGGGCAACATCAGGCCTGTAGGAGAGGGCAGTTAGGGATAATCAGGATGGCAGGAAGAAGCAGTTAGGGGCAATCAGGCAGGCAGGCAAGTGAGCAGTTAGGAACCAGTGGTCCCAGATTGTGAGAGGGATATCTGACTCCCTGGGACCAGGCCTAAAATGGCAGTCGGGCATCCCAGAAGGGGTCCTCAATTGGAGAAGGTGCAGGCTGAGTTAAGGGAACCCCCCCTGCATGCACGAATGTCATGCACTGGGCCTCTAGTTGTGAAATGTTAGTCCAGGCATTTGACTTCATCATAACTGGCAGAGAGAAGGTTCCTACAGGATGGGACCAGGATAGGCAGTATCAAGAAGAGTGGTGATGGGAGGAGAATCCTGAAATGCCTTAACTCAGACAATTCTGGAGAATGAGTTCAGGCCAGGGAAGGGGGAAACTGCAGTGGGGCACTGGTGAAGCCATGACACTGAGTTGTTAGGCAGAGGAAAGACACAGAAAGGGAGATGGAAGTGCCAGCTGCAAACGTTCTCTCCTTGGCCTATGTGTATGTTAAGGACACTTGATTTTACAGAATCCATGTGTGTATATTGGAGAGAGGGGAGGGAAGCCAGAGAACAGGAAACAAATGCCAAGGGAGCTGTACTTAATCATAATAACCATTAGTATTGACTTTAGTGCCATTTTAAAGAAGCCATTTGTTATGAGAACCAATAGTCAAAACCCCAAGTCGGCCTGGCTTTGTCTTTTGAGCTCTAAAAATAATGGCATTTTTCTGTTCATCTGTTTTAATTTTCAAAAATCAAATACAATTTGAAATCAATTCAAAAATTGATTTCTTTCTTCTAAACAAAGGAGAAAGGGAGGAAGGAAGAAGGAAGGATAGATAGACCATGCTTTTCAGTGAATCATATAATAATACCCCAAAATCAGGAACCCAAGGTAGTAATTATTCTCCTAACTGAAAAATATGAAAGGAAAATAGGTGAAAACTATGACCATATGAGCAGTAAATACTACCTCTCCAGAGCTAGGGCCAGCAAATCACTTACTTGTAACTTCAACAATGACATATGAAATCTTGGAAAAAAAGTTAAGATCAATTGATGTCTAGTTTTTAAACTACCACCTCATTTTAATCAGCTCCCATGCCATTCTGCATCTCCATCTGGTAAACTGGCTAAGCTAAATCAGAGTTGTTTGCTCTTTTTCAAGCAGATCTAAACAAAGTGAAAATAGTTCAGTGATCTTGAAGTTAAGATAGTTTTGAAGAGATCAGCAGGTTATTTTCCAGCCAGAACTTGTAAGGGTTTCTGCACTTTCCTATGATCCCCACAGCCCAAGGTCTGGCACTTTACAGGACCTCTGGGGACTGGTTTAAAATAGCAAAACTTATAACAAACAGACTGACAACCTGAACAACTAAGTTATTAATAGATGATGGTGAAATGGACTCATCCAACAGAAAGAATACTTGGACCCACTACCCTGGTGTCCAGGACAGAAACGAAACTCACTAAACAAGTCTAAATATGAGAAAATAAAGAACTGCATTCATTTAAATCTAGGCTCATAGTTTCATAAAACTTAATTCTTTGGGCCTGGATTTTCTGATCTGTACAAAACAGAATCATTTTCCATGTAGCATTGTTTTTTATATTTGAAAACTTTTTGTGAACTGGAGAGCATGATACAAAAAGAAGTGGTTATTTCTGGCATTGAAAAGGCAATTTGGTGCACATAAAATCTGAGAAAAAGGAACTAGAAAGTTCTGCAGGCAAGTTCCCCCACCCTGGCAGAACATAAAACATTGTCCACACTGCACTACAGAGACTGTCTGTGTAAAGACTGGAAGCCACCACACAGAGTTTCTGTCCCTTGGACACATGGAGAAACCGCAGTTCTCTAAATCACTTCTTTCAACATTCCTTATCAGACATCAAAAGCTTCCATCATCCTGGTATCACCTCATGAGGCACATGTTGAAACTAATGATATTGCCAGGGACTCCCATGAATTCCCTCTGACTTGGATGCCTTCCTGGGGATATCTCCCTGTCTGGCAGTTAGGCACACCGCCACCTCAGCAGCTGCATCTTCACGCAGTTTTTCTAGGTGTGATGCTCCCATAAAAAATTGCACTTACCTACTCTAGGAAGATTCATGTTGCCTTTCATTCCAGGGGGGTGTTCTTTTCTGATTTGATCCCCATATTCTGGGTGTCCCCCTCTGTTGAGAACATGAGGAATTCCCACTCAGAGCCACACAGAGAGAGAGGAAATGGGAAGGGTAGTGACAGCACAGAATGGATGGTTCTAAACCCCCAGAGATCTAATCAGTTGTCTAGGACAGTGAGAACCTGACACCATTCACTCTGGGAAGAAGCAAGAAGCAAGGAAACAAGAGAAACCAAGGCACCTTTCAGCAGCCCGAGTGGTAAACCCAACGGGGACTTCCCACTGACCTTGGAATCAAATCCAAGTTGGGTGTCATAACCCATGAGACCTTGAGTGATCCAGACTCTGCCTGATGCTCTGACTGTACTCTATGTACTCACTCCCTCCCCATCACTCCACTCCACTGATACTGGCCTTTAGTCTAAGACCTCCCAACTCATTCCCAACTAAGTCTTTGCAGCTGATGTTCTTTCTGTCTGGAACCCTCTTCTCCCATATCTTTGCCTGACTGAGTCCTTCCCATAATTCAGGTTTCAGCTCAAGTGTCATGTCCTTGAGGCCACCTTCTCTGATAACCTATTAATGTTGCCAACTCCATCAGCCACTCTCTCTCCCATTACCATGTTTTATTTTCTTCATAGCCCTTACACGACATTATATTGCTTTTTTTTCTATATTGGCTGATTCTACCTCCACAAGAGGCAGAATGGAGAAATAGAATAGGTGAGACTGAAGAATTGCAAGTCAGAGCAACTACAGGCTGTGGGGAGAGACAAATGCTGAAAGCCTACAGAGGAATGCCTTGCATGTGTATAAGCAGACTAGATCTGAATAAATAGGCTGGGGTCAACATGCCTGGCTTATGTAACAGCTACCTTGGCACATATTATTTTCCACCTCACATCTCCATAGAGGAAAGGACTATTGTCCCACTGCTTAGAAGGGAGGGAGCAGTATTAGAATTCCACATTTGCTCCTCTCCACCAGAGGAAGAGCAAACAATAACTGAGCAATAGTAACCAGAAGGTTTAAGATTACTTCATTGAAAAAATAATGTGGGCCTGTCTCTTTTATAACACTTTCTCAGCTTCTGGCCTCTATTCTATAAACCCAAATTGGTAGGGACTCTTATTGCAAAAGAAGTTTTCCATTCTCCAGCCTCAAAGCCTATAGATAATTTTAATTTGGGGTAGTGAAAATCCCCATTACCATGTTTTATTCTAAACCATATTCTCTGGTCCATCTTTAATATAGAATCTTGGTTTTTAGATATAGGCAGGAATATGATGAATGTGTGGACTTAGATCACTGAAGATTTATCCTGGCTCTAGCACCCACTGCATGACCTTGGATAAGTTATTTAATATTTCTATTCCTTAATTTTCTCCACTATAAGATGAAAATATTAATAATACCCAGTTCATAGAGTTGATATAAAGATTAGGTAATCCTATCTAATAAAAGAGTGATATGCAAATTGACTGTGCCTCCCTTACATGCCCACCAGCCTATCAGAAGGGAGTATGCAAAAAATTAACCCAACCAAGATAGCTGTGGCCACCGAGCAAGTAGGAGGCTTGGGTTTCCCTGGCAATGGAGGAAGCCAAGCTTTCCAATGCCCTGGCTGGCCCTGGCCTCCACTCAAGCCTACAAAGTTTCAATTGTAGAAGATAAATAAATCTCAGATACCACAGCCTCTGCTTGGGTTGCTGGGGGGTCTGGCTGGCCTACAAACCACCACATGCCCCTAACCCAGGCCACCCCACACCCCAAGGGAACCCCCACCCTGATCCAGGACACCCTTCAGGGCAAACCAAGTGGCCCATATCCGTGTACCAGGCCTCTATCCTATATAATAAAAGAGTAACATGCAAATTGACCATCACTCCAACACAAAATATGGCTGTTCCCATGTGGTCAAAGATGGCTGCCCCCTTGTGGACACAAGATGGCCACTACAAGATAGCCAGCAAAGGGGGCATTTGAGAGGGACCAGGCCTGCAAGGGAGAGCAGTTGGGGGCAATCAAGCCTTCAGGGGAGGGAAGTTAAGGGTCACCAGGCTGGCAGAGGAGGGAAGCTGGGGGTGACCGGGCCTGTAGGGAAGGCCAGTTGAGGGGGAACCAGGCCTGCAGGGGAGAGCAATTGAGAGCTCCAGGCCTGCAGTGGAGGGCAAGTAATGGAAATAAGGCTGGCAGGGAAGTGGTTAGGGGTTGATCAGGCTGGCAGGCAGAAGCAGTTAGGGGCAATCAGGAAGGCAGACAGGCGGGCAGTTGGGAGCCAGTAGTCTTGCATTGTGAAAGGGATGTCTGACTGCACATTTAGGGCAGATCAGGCCTAAACGGGCAGTCAGACATTCCTTGAGGGGTCACAGATTGGAGAGGGTGCAAGCTGGGCTGAGGAAAACACACCCCTGTGCACGATTTTGTGCACTGGGCCACTATCTACCTAATAAAAGAGTAATATGCTAATTGACTATACCTTCATGATGCCCACCAGCCAATCAGGAGTGAGTAAGTAAATTAACCCAACAAATATGGTGGGTTAATTTGCATACACAGACTCTGATGGCCGGGGATGGGGCAGGATGCTTCTTGTGTTGGCTCAAGCCTGGAGCAGAAAGGCTGATCCAGCCAGAGCAAAGGTGGTGCCAGCAACCAGGGGAATGAAGGCCCGTTCTTGTACAAATCTTCATTCATGCATCAGGTTACTAGTATATGATATAAAATATCTAGCAAGCTATTAATAAATTTTGATTATTATCACTACCAATAGGTACTAAAAAGTGTGATATTGATCTACATCTAATTCTTTGTGTTTGTTGTTAATTGGATAGAGCCAAGCAGGGTAGACAGATAGGCAGACTAAATTTAAAAATATCCACCATGACCCAGAAAACATAGGTTATAAACACAGAGAAGAGCATTTGGGGACCAAATTACTATGATAAGACACAAAAATTTTTCTGGGGCCTCCACAACATTGGTGTTTGGAACCTTATATATGGCATCATTGGGATCAGCTGCCATGATTAGTAAGTAGCTTTATTTTGAGAATCTGGAGCTTTACTAGGATTTGACCTTGGAAAACATCAAAGTGAGCTTTAGACTCAGTAGAAACACTGGGTCCCTTAGACTACACAAATCCTGCAGAATTTTCATGAGTTTCAGAACCCCCTAGGAAGAGGGTAAGTTCCTTATTAGACTCAGAGATGACTCACCTCAAAACCAGCAGGCCCCTGGAGCTAGCATAAGCATTAGTTGATCTGTAGTATGTGGGGATAGTTAATAGAATTGGCCTTTTTTGTTTGTTTATAGGGATTTTACATCTGATATATCTCTCAGCTAGAACTGCAGTCCAAGGCTTTCAACCACAAGAGCAACTAGGTTCTTTTTTAGTTAAAGAGCAATAATATAGCAGGGTTTTTAAGTGATTAATTTTGAACATTGTTAGGTGGCATTGTATCAGCTGCTCCAAATTCTGACTCCCTTGATTGTGTCTAAAATAGCATTCAGGACCAAGGAGGAAGTCTTAAAGGGAAAAACCTTAAGTCCATTTGAACTTAAGACTTCCAGAGTCTCTTTTCCCTCTCCACGTCACTTATTTAGGAGGATGTGAGCTTTTTGCTTTGTAAGTATGTGATATTTTTCTGATATGTTTGCCAAGAGGCTTAACATCATAGATAGGGAGGGATAGCCAATTAACTTTGACACTGTTTCTTCCCCATTCTCCTTCTACTTCTCTTATCTCTCTCCCAAGCCTCAAAACAAGTTGTGTTCTTATTTATTTTAATCTTTATAGTTGAAAGTAGTACATATGTCCCTTTTTTCACCCATTGACATCTTCCATCCCACCCTCTACTCCCACCCCAGGCCTTCACCACTCTATTGTCTGTGTCCATGGTTTATCCATATATACATACAAGTTCACTGGTTGATCTCTTCCCTCCTACCCACCCACCCACCCTTACCTTCTCTCTAAGGTTCAAAAGTCTGTTCATTGCTTCCATGTCTCTGGATCTATTTTGTGAAATAAGCCAGTCAGAGAAAACTAAGTATCACAATATCTAACTCATATGTGGAATCTAATGAGCAACATAAACTGATGAACAAAACAAGTTGTTTTCTTATTCTATAGACCCCAAGCTGTGAGTATTTCCCAAGTGTTTTGCCTTATTTACTCTGCTCTTTTCCAGCCCATGCTCAGTAGATTTGTCCACTGCCAAAGCTTCAGCTCTCTACACCAAGTAGATGACTCCCCCACTGGGTACTCCCTGCAATTGTATTTCAGATCCATATTTCACACCTCCTACAGGCAATGCTGTGCTGGTAAATGTTTAACAATTAACTTATGGCAAGAGTAGGAAACCTCTGATTTCTAGTTTTTGCCAATTTCTGTTTCATCAACACTCACAACATGGTCAAATTCAAGCTACTATTGTGATATCACTGAGCATATAGTTGAGAATATATATATAAAATCAGCTCTCACAAGCCAGTACAGCTGGATCCCCTGTGGCTACAGGTGTCCTCTACTGGATGTCCTGCTATCACCTCAAACTCAACATCTCCAAAATAAGCATCTTTCCACAAAATTTCTCTCCCAAGTTACCTTCATTCTATCAATGGCATCTGTTAGAAGGGAAGTAGCATTTCCCATGTTTTAGGTTTCCCTGAGGAAGCTTCAATTAGAATAATACTCATGGCCTCTCTTTGACCCCTCATTCCCTGTCCCTCAAGGCATGACTTAGCTCACTGATGAGAGTGATGAAGAAACTGTTAACTCAGTTCCTTCCATGTCAGGGGTCAGCAAACTCCAGCCTGTGAACCAAATCCAGCCATTCACTTGTTTCTGTAACTAAATTTTTACTGGAACACAGCCACACTTGTTCCTTTACCTACTGTCTGTGGCTGCTTTCCAACCTCAACAGCAGAGTCAAGTAGTTGTGACAGAGAACAACAATATAATCTGCAAAACCTCAACTATCTATTATCTAGCCCTTCACAGTTGACTGACCTAGGTCTGGAACTTTATTTTGCAGATATGCCTATCTTGAGAAAGGGTTTTAGGCAGCTCTCAGGTAAGTGGAAAATCTTACAGGATGAGCTAGTTTCCTGGAGGGAAAAACTACAGTTGTCCTGGTAGACTAGTTACTGTATAGAAAAATCTGCATAATTCATAGGATACTCACATTTTTAAAATATACTTTTATTGATTTCTGAGGGTAAAGGAGATAGAAACATCAGTGATAAGAGAGAATCATTGATCAGCTTGCTCCTGCACACTCCACAATGGGGATTGAACCCACAACCTGGGCATGTTCCCCAAATAAGAATTGAACCAGGACCTCCTAGTTTATAGGCTGATGCTCAATCACCGAGCCACACCAGCCAGGGCAGGACACTCACATTTTCATATTCATTCATTTATTATGTATAATTTATCAGGTTCTGAGCTCTGGAGAAGATGTATTATTTATTGCTCCCCCTAAAACTTAATAATACTGCCTGTTTTCTGATACTCCAACTTAGAAATCTTGATATCCTCTTAATTCTTTACTTTTTCCATCCATATTATTTTGGCATAGATATAATGTTTTTGGATTAAATGAAATAATTCTCATAAATGTTGCAGAACCATGCACTAAATCAATGTTAGCTGTTATTACAAAATAACGTGCCTTCCCTTCAAAAGATATTCTTTGGCAGGTGTGGTAGGAAGGGCTGTGACCACAGGGTTTGGAAGGTTCTAACCCTAGTTATAGAGAAACTTGAAAACCACTATGATAGCCAAATATATGTTCTATTGTTCCCTTCTCTCCTTTTTCTCAATTCTATCTATTCCTATGTTATTCCTCCCTGCATAAAATGTATTCCCCCTCCTTTGTTTTCACCTATCCAAACCTAGCACAAGTCCAGATCCTAAAATATCAGTGTTCTTATAATCGATAACATGCAATTTAATACTTAATTGTTCTTTAATCCTTTCATGATATCTACATCAATCATTCCAAAAAATTAATACATGAAATTCCACTGTTTGAATAAAAACATCATCTAGTTCATAGTATGTGCTCAATAAATCTATGAGCACTCTAAGAAAAGGTTAGGAATATATTCAAGCAGGCCTCAGCAACTAGGTCATTTATCAGTCATTAGTAAAACACACTTGGTATTACAATTTGGTGATCTGAAGACAATGGCTCCACTATCAGACATCCTGGATTCAAATCCCAGCTCTAGTGCTTGCTACTAGGTGATCTTAGACAAGTCACTTAACCTCCCTGGGCCTTGATTTATTCATATGGATAATGGGTGTAATAAGAACAAACAAACCTCATAGGGTTGTCAGGAGGGCTTAATGAATTTGTCTAGAATATTTAGCAAGATGCCTGGAAGTGTTGGCTCACATTGTAAGTATTGGTTGCTAATATTATTATAAATTGCTTTATCAGATTAAGTGAACAGGGTCTCCTAGAAATGAAACACAGAGCATATATATTCTGCCAGGAAGGCCATATATATTCAGACATAGAAGGGCAAGCCCAAGGGGGAATCATAGTTCCTGGGGAACTATGAGAAACCACAGTAGGAAAGAGAACTCCTAATTTGGAACACTGAACACAAACTTCAGCTTCACATGTTTGTCTTAAGCTGATTCTCATAGTGACTACAGTATCCTAGCCTGGCCCAAGTTTAACTCTAAAAAAAAAAGAGAAGAGCTAACACTGCATTTTTGAAAGACTCCCATTTGGTTTATTAAGTAATTAACTTCCTGATGCACAGAGGACAATCACTGAGGGGCCCTCTGTAGCCAATTAAAGCCCAAATGACTAGATTGCTGCAAATAATAGGCACACAGGGAAAAGCCTTCTCTTTTGGAAGCTACCTCCCACCAACCTACTAATTAGCCTGGGGAGAGAAAAAAGCAATGGCAAGGAAGCCAGGAAATGCCAACCTGAAAGAGGGGTGGGGGTCTGGGAGCCAAAAGAAAATTAGTAAATGCTCAGACCATCCCTCAGTGAGTGTTAAGCAGGAACCAGGCAAGCACAATGCACCATATCTGACCAGCTACTTGACTGGGAGCACTGACCCACTTCAGAGGCCCAAAGCCAACTTCTAATGTTCTGTTATGCGGGATAGCCACAACTACTTTGGAACTCCAGGATGGCCTCTCTCTGAGTCTCAAAATATTCCCTAGATAACCAATATCACTGTTATTCACCAGAGTCATTCTAATTTTAAGATGAGTCAGACACAGCAGAGAAAATACACATTGTTTCCTGAGTTTTTGAGCCATCCCTTACTCATTTCTCTATTTCCCACTAGTGCCTGGCACAGTGCTTGTACAAAGGAAGTGCTCAATAGATGTTTATTGAATTGTAATACATTTGCATCTCAAAATTGGCTAACGATGAAGGAGAAACATAATTAGGAAAACAGTTATTGGTCATTTGCAACACCATTACTTTTTTTGTATATTTTCTGCTAAATCACCTTGACTACATTAAACTATACATATTTAGCAAGATATGTGACAAATTATACAAGAAATATAATGCATTGGAACCCTGATTTTATTATGTTCCCTCATCTTCAACAATGGCCTCATTTCCCAAAAAATATTCTCAAAAAAAGGAAGGTTTTTGAATCATTGGTTTCAGCTCTAGGTTCTATGTAACTTGGGGCAGTGTTGTGTAGTAGAAAGAGCACAGATTTTGAGGTATATGACCTTGAGGAAGTTACTTAACTTCTCTGAGACTCTGTTTTCTATCTGTAAAATGGCAGAATATAATAGACCTTAACTCATAGGATTTTGAGTTCTACTCAAGTGAACACTTCTAATATGTTTAGAAAAAAGCCTGACCATAATAAGTACTTAGTAAATTTTAGGAAGTATTTATATGAGAATTAAGTGAAAATAAATTAGATGAAGCATGTAGAACAGGGGTCACAGCTTGTATATAATTAGGACTCAGAAATATTTGGCACATCTGGTATAATCTTTAAACAGCCCTAAAGGAAGTTATTTTAGCATTAACTGAGGAAGCTCCTAGAGAGCTGTGGTACAGGAAGGAATAAGGTTCTCTAACCTTGATCAGGGGATGGCGTAGAAGGGGTAAAATAGCTTAGTAACTAGGGATCCTGAATGGGGTATCTGCCACTTGGATTTGTTTCCAAGCCCAATTCCTAAGTGGCTTGTGTCTGAATAGGGAGAAATGGAATAGATAAGACCATTAAATATTATTATTAAGAGCTATAAAGGAAGAAAAGGTGTGAGTTAAATAACTGTGGAGGTGAGTAGAGACTGTAACACTAAAGAGAAAAACAGCTATACATAAGCACTCTATACCCTATTTGTGAAAGTTGTTTCCCGCTGGAGTATGGGTTAACAATTCTGATAATGCTATATATATACTAGAATTGAACAATTAAGTAAATGGCAGAGAGTGGGAGCCAGATTTCTTGCTGTTGAAATGGTAATTCACAGATCAGTGAGGGGAGAGGATAGAATGATCCATGTGGTAATACAGTTGGAGACATTAGGTTTAACTCATGTTTAGCTTAATATAGATTCATATAG
Organism: Lasiurus borealis; assembly: GCA_004026805.1. NCBI lineage: Eukaryota > Metazoa > Chordata > Mammalia > Chiroptera > Vespertilionidae > Lasiurus > Lasiurus borealis. Next base: position 28,536 of record PVJN01016646.1, read on the forward strand.
TTACATATAGAACTATTAATAAATATATGTGTGTACATGTATAAGTATAAACACATATAAACACATATATTTCCTTGCTCTGTCAGCTAAGAAAGCCTAGAGGCCATAACACTTCAATAGCAACAAGGGCAGATAGTACTCAGATCTTGGTTTCTAATACCATTCTTTAAAACAAAAGGATCATGACTCTTTGGAGAAATAGCTGACTCTAGAAATTGGACAGGAAATTAAGGGACTGTTTTGAAAAAAAAAAATCACACACACAGATGCTAATGAGGGTATATCAAAGAGGCAATGGGATGCAGGAATCCATTGAAAGAGCTTCCAATGGCCAAAGTGGGAATTGTTTTAGCAACAAATTAATAACATAATACAACAGTCTCTATTCATTAATAGCGGTAGTTATGCTCCATAAAGTCTCCATGTACACTAAATTATTGAAGACTGAACCACTGCTCTTAGGGGAAATACAGATTAGGTTCCTACAAGCCTGTAATCACACCTTTCTTTTTAACATATCAATAAATAAGCTTGTTTACTGTAATTTTCTGTTTAAAGATAATCTATTTAATATATATTGTTGAGTCATTAACATTGAACTCATGGCCAAGAGCACTATTATTCCTGCCTGAAAAAAAGCTCATTCTAACATGCATTTTCTGTATCATAGCCTTCTTGCACTCTGAAACACTCGGAAGTACTTTGGCATTAAGCTTGGACTATTTTAAAGACTGAGATCACACACACACAAAAAAAAAAACACAAAATGGGGAAAAATGTGACACTAAATAGACCATGAAAAGGATACTTGTTCATAGTTTGAGAGGTAAAATAAGAAGGCAGAGTATTACCTTTTTTGACTTTAGCTGGGAATATGCACTTCAGACTACTCAAGTTTTTGTTGTTCTGTACATGCCTACAAATGAACATGAAATCTCTACAAGTATTATTCTAGGTGTTACAAATAAATTCTAGTGAGTAGGCAAATGCAAAAATACAAAATCCATGAATAATGAGGATTAACTATACTAAGTTATAACACAAAATTTAGAACGAATATCCATGAGTCCACATTGATATAAATGATTAGAGGCTGGGTGCATGAAATTCATGCATTGGGGCGGAGGGGGGGAGGGGCCGACTGTCCTTCAGCCCAGCCTGCTCCCTCTCCAATCTGAGACCCCTTGAGGGATGTCCGACTGCCCGTTTAGGCCCTATCCTAAATGGGCAGTCGGACATCCCTTTCACAATTCAGGACTGCTGGCTCCCAACTACAAATGTGCCTGCCTTCCTGATTGCCCCTAACTGCTTCTGTCTGCCAGCCTGATCAACCCCTAATCACTCCCCTGCCAACCTGATTGATGCCTAACCACTCCCTTGCCAGAATGTTTGCCCCTAACTTCCCTCCCCTGTGGGCCTAGTCATCCCTACTTGCCCTCCCCTGCAGGCCTGGTCACCCCTAACTGCCCTCCCTTATAGGCCTAGGTCCTCCCCAACTGCTCTTCCCTGCAGGTCCTGTCACCCACAATTTCCATTCTCTGTCAGCCTAGTCACCCATAACTTCCCTTCCCTACAGGCTTGATCACTCCCAACTGCCCTCCCTTGCAGGCCTGATCCCTGCCAACTTCCCTCCCCTGTTGGTCATCTTGTGGTGGCCATCTTGTGTCTATATGGGGGCAGGGTTTTTGACCACATGGGGGCAGTCATCTTGTGTGTTGGAGTGATGGTCAATCTGCATATTACTCTTTCATTAGATAGGATAGAGGTCTGGTACACCAGTAGAGTATTCTGGATCAGGATGGGTGCACCCAAAGGGTGTCCTGGATCAGGGTGAGTGTTCCCTTGGGGTGTGGGATGGTCTGGGAGAGGGGCCTGTGGTGGTTTGCAGGCTGGCCACGCCCCCCTGGTGACCCAAGAGGAGGCCCTGGTATCTGGGATTTATTTATCTTCTACAATTGAGACTTTGTAGCCTGGAGTGGAGCCAAGCCTTCTGCTCCCACAGCCATTGAAACTTTGTTGCCTTAAGCTCCAGCCAGGGTGTGCAAAAAGCTTGGCTTCCTCCACTGCCATGGGCAACCCAAGCCTCCTTCCTGCTCTTTCTGTGGCTATAGCCATCTTGGTTGGGTTAATTTGCATACTCACTCTGATTGGCTGGTGGGCATGCTGGTGGGTGTGGCTGGTGGGTATAGCAGAGGTACAGTCAATTTGCATATTACTCTTTTTTTTAGATGGGATTATATAAATAAACAAATAGGAAAGAAAAGACAAGTCTCTGGTGCAGAATAAATTTAAATAATTTATGTAGATACTTACCTTCAAGATAGCCCCCACTCCTTAAATGTTAGCTGTGCATAGGGACTTCATTCTGAACAGTGCAGTATAGAAAGGCATTTTTAAAAAATATTTTTATTGATTTTCAAGAGGAAGGAAGAAGAAGAGATAGAAACATCCATGATGAGAGAGAATCATTGATTGGCTGCCTCCTGCATACCCCACACTGGGTTCAAGCCCACAACCCGGAAATGTGACCTAACCAGGAATCAGACTGTAATCTCCTGGTTCATAGTTTGATGCTCACTCAACACTGAGCTACTGAGCTATGCTGACTGGGTGAAAGCCTTTTTTTTTTTCTTTTTTAAAGAAGAGAGTGACTTTACAGTGGATAAACCTGACAAACATTACCTCAGCCAGGTGATAAAGTTCAATGTTAACTGGGATAAGTCATGCTGAAAGTAGGTACCTTGGATATAATGTGATGAGGATGGCATTTTACCTCTGTGGTCTTCCCCCCCAAAAAAACAAACCTACACCCCAAGTCTAACCATGAGATGGATATTAGACAAATCTCAACTGAATGAAATTCTATAAAATTCCTGCTAGTGTTTCTCAAACCTGTCAAAATCACTTGGGTTTGTCTCCAGGTAAATTTTGATTTTTTTCTTGATCTCATTCTTAACATATTGACTATTTAAAAATAGGTTATTTAGCCTCCATGTGTTTGTGTTTTTGAGTTTTTAATTGTAATTAATTTCTACTTTCATACTGTTGTGATCCAAGAAGATGCTTGATATAATTTCAATCTTCTTGAATGTTTAAGGCTTATTTTGTGGCCTAGCAAAATATCTATATTAGTGAATGGTCCATGTGAATTTTAAAAGAATGTATATTCTGCTGCTTTGCGATAAAATGCTATAGTATGTGAGTGGTAGAAATGCCCTGTAAATTTGAGCTGCTATGCATCTCTTCTGATGACTCATTTACTGACAACATAACTATGGCTTGAAATCAGCCATAATGGAGAGTATTTACAATGTGATAAGTTGAAAATGCTAAAGTAACCCTGGTTAGTTTGGCTCAGTAATTAAAACATTGGCCTGCAGACCAAAGGATCTTGGGTTCCATTTCTGGTCAAGGGCACATGTTTGATACCCTACCCCAGTTGGGGCACATGCTGGAGGCAACCAATCAATGTGTCTCTCTCACACCAATGTTTCTCTCTCCCTCTCCCTCTCCCTCTCCCTTCTCCCTGCCTCCCACTATCTCTAAAAATCAATGGAAAACTATCCTGGGGTGATTATTTAAAAAAGAAAGAAAGAAAATTCTAAAAATAAAGTTTTGAGACAGCAGGGGAGTGAGGGCATTTACAGGAGTGGGGTGGAGGAGCAAAGGGAAGACATAGACACATATGTAATACCTTAATCAATAAAAAAATCAATAAAAAAGTAAAAAGTTTTGATATTGTTTTATTCATTGTCTAGACTTCAAAAGGTGATGGATAAAGTGTTAATAATATTACATTTTAAATATGCTGATTTGGATCTGTAGCTATTACATTGTGACTAACACAAAAATGAAGTATAGTATATCTTCCAGTGTACAAAAACTATTATCAACAAAGGAGTTGCTCATATCACTGATTAATAAATGAAGTTCTGTCATGCATCTTTGTTGTTTCACTTTCATCTTACTCCTTAATGGAACTGAAAATACCAAACAATATTTATGTCAGGATTACATTCATTTGTCAATTGCAACCATAGGTTGGTCCCAGATACAAGAATTCAGAAAAAAATTCAGTGACAATGACCTGCCTATATGGAATTTAAAATAAGGAGTAATGTGTACTTTATTATTTTAAGATTGTGTGATACCCATACTTTCTATCAGTAAAATGTAGGAACACACACACTTGCTTTTTTTTTTTTTTAAATAGAATCCATTATTAAACTTTTACCAGCACACTGTAGGCATCTTGTCCCTTTGCTCCTAGTTTATTGCTTAGGTTTCTCTAAGTCACTAGAGGCTGGTTGGGCAACAGTTCAAGCCTGGGAAGCAGAGATAAGAAAGGAGGGACTGTGTGAGGCAGCTGGGCAGAGGCTGAAGAATGAGCAGGCTATACTTATGAAAACTGAAGGAATTAGAACCAAACTTCACACATGTTAAGCAGTTCTGGCCACTAATGTCAGTTCTAGCTCTCTTTCTGCTTCTCCCACCTGGACCAATGGCAAGCAAGTGCAGCTCTTTTCATTCATCCTTGTCTTCTAAACCAAAGTAAATACGTTCACTTTACAGAAGTTTCTGCTGCCAGCAGAAATTGCTATGTTAAAGTGGGGGGGAGCATTTTTTAGATGTATGTTGTGAGGGCATGACAAACACTGAAATACACGGGTAAATACTGCAGCGTTTGTTTATGTTTTGATACTACTGCTCCCTGTCAGCTTTGCCATAGCTAATGGAGAGATGACTGTCTATTATGAGAGGTGGCTCAGGGGACCTACCATCAGCAGAGCTGAAATTTGACTTTCAGAGAAGCTCTTGTCAATTCATACAAAGTATTACAGAAGCAGACAACCATAGTACTTCCTGCTGCTTCTGCCCAAATGACTACTAAAAATTAGCAGCCAGCACCTATCCTTGACACAATCTTGATATCATAGTATATATGTTAAGTCTGGAAAAAAAACACTTTCATTTTTGCCCTGTTTTTTAGTATGAGAAGCTTTATTGTTTAATTTTCATATTATAGTTATTCCATGTGTATTGTAATGAGGAGACAGAGGGAATTTAGGTAGACATGGATGGGACCACAGACCAAGAGGAAGTAGAACAGGGAAGCCTAGCTGACCAGTAATTGCTAAGACAACCCAGCAGAGCAGGGAAGGAAGGATGTGCCAGAGAAGCGAGCTTTAAAATGTATGGATGTTGCTAAGATAGGCAGCTGGTAAATAATCAATCACAAGGCAGTGAGGCATAAACCAATCACAAGGCAATGAGGTATAAACCAATCCCAAAGATGTTAGTTACTAAGGCAGAATTCTTTGAAAGAACCAATCAGATGCTAGAAAGCATGTATTTACCCCTAGAAAAAGAAGTGTGCCTTGAGTTCCTCTCCCTCTCCTTCTCCCTCTTCCTCCTCTTCCCCTTCTTCCCCTCTCTCCTCCCCCCTCTTCTCCATGTTCCCCTCTTCCCCTCTCCCCCCTCTCCCCCTCTACCCCTCTCCTCTTCTTCATGCTGGGTTCCTGTGGGGGAGGGGATGTGCTCCCTTGTGCCCAGGACTGGCTTCTCTCAGTAAACTTTGCTTCCACTAACCATTGTTGTTGTTGTTGTTGTTGTATTTTTGTCCATTAATCCAATCTTTGGTTTTGTGAGACAATGAACTTGAACTCAAACACCACATTTTGGTTTCAGTATGAAGAATTTAAAAAAGAAGGGGGTCAAGGTCATAAAGTCATAACATGTCAGCGTTTAAGCCATAGGATTACGGAGCCAGCACAAACTCTCACAAGAGACAACTGTGCATACCTCTCCCAACACCGCATTCAGTGACTACAAGTTGGTAGTTTGAAACCCACTTGATGAGAATATATACACCATAGAATCTACAAATCAGTGTTTCCCTGCCCCCCACACCCTAGAGAACACATCAAATCTTAGTCATCATCAAATGTAGCTCTCTGGAGAATACTAAAAAGGTAGGATTGGGACTCTCAGAAAAAGGAGAAAGGAAGAGTGAATTTGCTAGGGAAAGGGATAAAGAAACCCTGCCCTCTTACCATACCCTAGTTCTTGGCTCTTATTCCATTTTCTCAGTCCAGCACTAGAGAGTGTGTGTGGTGGGAAAGAGGGACAAGAGAGCAGTTGCCATAAATTCTCCTCACAATAGTGAAAATATAGCTTCCTCTGCCTTTAGTGTCAGTCCCCAGGGAGAGTAAAAGACAAAGGGTCATAGATCCCCACCTAGTTCCTAGGAGGCAAAACTCCAGTACAGCTCAGCATAATGGTTATTAGTTACAGAATAGCTATGGATAATTCACCCACTGTTCCTAATTGATCAATTGGATTCTAGTGGCTACTACCAAGAAATAGAGGAATTAAATGACCACACCCACCTCCTTAGCCCCTCTCATCTTCCCTGGGTCATTCAAATGCACATTGAGCAGGGTCATGCAGCACTCAGAAAAGCTCCTTCATTGCCTAATTATCTAGCATTCATTGTGTGCACTGCATTCACCAATCAGGCCTGGCTCTAAGTTCTTATTGACATCTTCCTTTTCAAAAAGTGTTCCCAGCCGTAAGTATTTAGAGTGCCTACTATGTGTGAAAAAAAATTATATATATATATATATATATGTCATTCTACTACATGACAAAATAAAACAATGTTCAACAGTAACAGAAATCCAGAGCTATGTTAAGTCCCTGGCATTTGGAAAGATGGAGGCAAAGGGGAATTAAAATAAAAAATATTATCTGATGTTTACTGAGCATTTACCATGTGCTAGATTCCATTATTCCCTTTACATAAATCATCTCATTTAATACTTACAAACAAAATAAAATCGGTAGCAACATCCTCACTTTACAGGTAAAAGAAATTCAAGGAGTAGAGGTTAAATAATTTACCTGACATCATACAGCAAGTTAAATGTTGGAATAATAGTCTGCTATGGACTGAATATTTGTATATCCCCCAAATTCATATGTTGAAACCCCAATCCTCAAGGCATTAGGAGGTAGGCGTTTGGGAGGAGATTATGATATGAAGGAAGAATGCTCATAAATGGGATTAGTGCTCTTATAAAGAGATTTCAGAGAGCTTTCTTGCTCCTTCTGCATTGTGATAATATAAGAAGTCACAGTCTTCAACCTAAAAGCATACCTTCATCAGTACCCAACCATGCTGGCGCCCTGATCTTAGACTTCCCAGCCTCCACTACTGTGAGCGGTATTTTTCTGCTGTTTATAAGCCATCCAGACTATGCATTTTGCCATAGCACCCTGACAAAACTAAGACTGGGTCTATCCCAGGTATTTCTGATTCCAAAACCAAGGCAGGGTTCAAGGGGAGTTGAAATGAAATACTGTACTCTTCTGTACAAGAATGTGGAGCCAGCCGATATACTCAGTGGTTGAGCATCAACCTATGAACCAGTAGGTCACTAATGCTGCAGGCAGGCTGGGACACCTATGTGCAGAAAAACAAAGATAATTGTAAACATGACTATTAAAAACAAAATCTTAACATCTTGGCACCTTAAGAATATACAGCCTAAACATTACTAGCTGAGCTATTAAAAGACACCAAGTGAATAACGTCACAAATAGACTGGAGATAGACCTTGAGACTTAGTGAGAAAAATCTGTCCTTCCGAGATATTTTATTTGTCTCCCACAGTGCCTATTAAGTTTTCTTTAACTTTCTGACATTTTAAAAAAAAAGTATCATGTTAGGAGAAGTCAAGATGCTTCCTTCTCTTGAAGAATCAGATCTAATAAGATTTAGCTCTTGGTCCCATGTGGCAAAAGAAGGCTGGAGTAAATAGGAAATAGAAAAAGGGCTGACTCAGCTATCCAAATAACCTCAGAAATGAAGTCCTCACCACTCTTGAATGTCTCATACTCTCAGCCAGTTTCATTTATTTACAGGATGCGACAAAAATAGGTTTACAGCTGTTTGTTTGGAAAATAATAAGTAATTAATAGATAATAATACAAGAATAAACTCTGTGTTTCACATACTCACAGCTATAACCCCCCTCCTTTTTTGCCCCACCCTGTATATTTCCTGGCAGACTCCTAGAGGAGTTTGTGATTCCTGACTGAAGTACCAAATTTACAGTAGTTTGCTGAAAAAAAAAAAAAAAGAGTGAATACATCTCACCTGTTCACTCATATACTCAACAGTGGTTTAGGAAACTTCTTTTCCAGAACACGGTATAATATTGTGCCTTGTAAAACATTTTTTCTGCGATGTGCAAAAGGGAATTGTTTCCTCTCTCCCCAGGTTCCCTTCTATGGTCTACTTGGTGTCTTCTTTTTGGTTAGAATCATTTGTAAATAAGGACAGTGTGACCTCTGGGGTAGGAGGACCCTTAGAGTGAAGAAAGCTGTTAGCAAATCAATCCTAAATTGATTTATTTCCAAGAAGTAGATAGCAAGGAGGCTGTGTATATTTATCATTTGGACAAGGCCTTAATAAAGATAAATTTGGAGTTTGAGTTTCTCCAAGGAAGTGGCTTTAACTTCCGACGTATGCCAAAATGCATGTCACAGCTAATTAGGTGGGATTCACATACGACTTACAAGTGGATATAGTTAGGCAGTAGATAGGAATAATGTGTTTGTCTGCATTTAGATGTACCGTTGATGGTCTGCAAATTTAGGGGGCTTTGAGAGCAAAGACCAATGTCAAGAGTTAAATCCAAGGAGATCACTAAAGCTAGGATTGAATGTGTGCTCATTATAAAATCTATGTCTGGACTTTGTTTAGTTGCAGCATAGAGAGCAAAATATCAGTTTTACATCCCTGTGATGAATAAAATCATGATGGCTGAATTTCCTTTCTATTGTCTCCTGTCTGCATTTGTAGGCTCTCTGCATTTTCCAAAAAGAAGTGGGTGGGTAGGTGGGTTTAAAGGGCTGACTCAGTTATCCAAATGATCTCAGAAACTGCTACTTAGGACTAGGATAAGGCAAGCCAAGTTCCTAGGGCACAAAATTAAACGGGGCTCTCATTCTCAGGGTTGGCAAATGCTGGGTCAGCATGTTTGAGTGAGCACCTCCTTAAATTTTGCTCCCTGGAGGCTTGGTTTGCCTCACCTTAGATCCAACCCTATTGGGAATTTTTTTCATTCTTTACTTGTGGTTCTATAAGATCTCACTGAAGGAGTAGGAAAGCCAAAATATATGAAAACTCATATACAACAACATATGCAGTCACAACTTATTAGGGCACATTGTGTAGACACAATCATAAAGATTTACATAGTCACAGTAAAGAAAGAGAGGAGTCAGCATAAATTTGTAGCATGTCTAAATATCCTTTTATTAATTTCAAAGCCTAGTAATGGTATTAAGGTCTAACAAGATATTGACAAAGAGAGAGCCTGCAGGTGAGATGTGAGGACTCTACTCTGAAGTTCTTTAGTTTGTAGTTGGTGCAGTGGGGCAAATAGAAACTCAAACTCATTTCTTCAACTAGGCTAAGAACCCCAAATCTTGGTAACATGATTTATTTGCTTGTGAGACTGTTTTCCATACAGAGACAAAGAGGGAAACGTCAACCCTGTGTCATTTACAACAGTTTCCAAGTAGAAAATCATTCCAGTGAGGAGTTTCATCATGCAGGCTGGAGAGTGAGGCAGGAGATGTTGTTCCATATAACTCAAATTAGATTACAAAGTAGCCTCTTTTTTAAACCCTAGCCCGGTTCATCTCCTCTCTCTTTATTCACTCCAACACTTCATGACAGGACCATGAAAAGTATAGACTAAATTGGTGCCAAACTGAGAAGAGTCATTCTCATCTAGCTTTAATTGGAAGACAATTTGAGATTTTCTAAGTGGAAGATCACTGAGTGCTTCCAGGTGGAAAAAACAACAGCCACTTCAACAAAAATTTATCAAATTACCTCATAATGCTCTGTGGGTACAAAATCACTCTTTTTTAAACAGAGAGTCTATGGAAATTAATTCCAAACATAGGGATTGGCATTTCTTTTGACAGGGTCATAGCACATGGATGGGGAAAATCCTTGATAAAAAGTGGTTTCCATTTGTTGAATTCCACTTAACTTACTTTGGTTTTCTGGCAGGTTCTACCTTACTTTGTTTGGCTGGACTATGTGGGAGTGGGGTTTTGAACAGACTGTTTTCAAACAAGTGATTTCATTAAGCATAGTCCAGAGCCTGGCATAAGCAGGATTCTCAACCTGTGAGTCACTCAACCCACAGGTTGAGAACCGCTGCTGTAGAGCCTAAGACTATCAGAAAACACAGATATTTACATTATTATTCATAACAGTAGCAAAATTACGGTTATGAAGTAGCAATGAAAATAATTTTTTGGTTGGAGGTCGCGGCATTAAAAAAGTTGAGAACCACTGCTCTAGGGGATGGTAAAGTAATAACTTGTTAGATTGACAATTTATATGGAGCCTAAATTCTTGAATGACCATGCAAAGTAGAGCCACTGCCATTTTAAAAACTTGTGACAGACTTGTCACAGGAGAAAAAAGAGGAACTTCTGAATTTTTAAAGCCATTCTACTGTATATCTGCCTCTCTCTCTCTCTCTTTCCTTATCTCTCTCCCTCAACAAGGGCCCTATGTTTACCCTAAAAATTCAGACACATAAAATTCAGATATAGAGAAATAGTGAAATGGGTATTATTGCTGGTTAAAAGAGCAACATAGACACAGGGGTTTGTAAAATTGTGCGTGGAGTGTTCAAAGAATTACAATGGTTTGGCTGGCATAGCATAGAGCATATTAAGTGATAGCAAATAGAATTGGAAGGTAAGTTCAAAATTCAGATAATGGGCCCTGGCTGGTATTGTGAAGTGATTAGAGCATTGGCCCATACACCGAAGGGTCACAGGTAAGATTCCCAATCAAGGGCATGTACCTGGGTTACAGGTTCAATCCCTGGCAATCAATCAATGTAATTCTATCACATCAATGTTTCTCTCTATATGTTTCTCTCTGTGTGTTTCTCTCTCTCTCCTCCTCTCTCCCTCTAAAGAGCAATGGAAAAAAGATCCTCTGGGCAGGATTTAAAAAATCAGATCACGGGATCTGGCAGTCCAAGCCATTGGTAACAGGGAACCATTGAAGATCTAACAAGGAAATGTACAAAGTTTGGGAAAAATTATTCTGGTAATAGGATATGTGATGGGTTGAAGTAGGAAAAAAAGTTGTCCTGTTACACTTTTTAAAAATATATATATTTTATTGATTTTTTACACAGAGGAAGAGAGAGAGATAGAAAGTCAGAAACATCATTGAGAGAGAGGCATCGATCAGCCACCTCCTGCACGCCCCACAGTGGATATGTGCCCGCAAGCAAGGTACATGCCCCCAACCAGAATCGAACCTGGGACCTTTCAGTCCGCAGGCTGACGCTCTATCCACTGATCCAAACCGGTCTTGGCTGTCCTGTTACACTTTTGAATAGTACAGCTGGAGAATGGCAATAAGAACCTCAATGAGGTTACTTCTAGTACAAATATATTAATGAAAGTGTCTATGCTAAATTTAGGTATTCCTCCAAATAGATATAATAAGAACCTTTGACTTCTCAGAGGCAGAACTAATGATAGAATATCTAGTGTAGGATAAAATAGTCACTCCAAATTTCAAAGAAAAATAGTTAATTACCATAAATCTTTAAACATGGACTTGACTCACAAAAAAAAGAAAACAAATTATGATAGGGAAACGTTTCATAACCAGAAAAGGCTAACTATTATGTGATAATGTATCCAAATACATTCTTATTATCTGCATTTTTACTAGTAAAATTGAATTTTTATAAATGAAATATCATCTTCCCAATGAACCTCTCTCATTTCTGAGCTATTTTCTCTTTGACTAATTATCCACAGTAAACATCTAACTTTCAGTTTTCCCCCAGACTTTATTACACAGCTAAAGGCATGGAAAACATTTCAATACACTCCACTAAAGCCAAGTTGTTTGTTCACATTTTTAGTTTAAAAGTGATTTTGTAATTTAACTTTTTAGGAATTTAGATTTTGTATGTGGGTCATGCTTTAAAGCATGTCTCAGCCATACTAAAAAAATAAATGAGTTTAATGCTAAATATACTCCAAGTTGGTGACTTGTTCGAATACCAGGATTATTGGATCCAACTGAAGCACTCCTAAGGGTACACACACACAAATATTGAACTTTAAAATTACAGGCTTCAAGAGTGTAGAGACTACACTAAAGAAGTTGATTGGAATCAATTACCCTCCTGAAAACTGGGAAGTGTTCAGAGAACAATTAGGAAGAGTCCAATCCATATTCATTAATACAGAGTGGGTCTCCAAATGACAGAAATATCTGGTGTGATTAACAAAGAAGTTTTTTTTAAAAAGACAGCCTCATAAGAAACAGGTGTGGGAAAAGGCTTACAAAGGATAGTAACATCCTTAAATCGTATTAGAAAGAAGTTACAATCTTAATCCATAATGAAATATATTAGTAATAGAAACAGAAGTGAGCGCCTCAAATTCAAGTGTGTTACTCAATACAAAGAGGAAGTGATGAAGCCTCATTCATTCTTGCCTGTGGCTTATTTGGTATCATGGTAATATTCTATATAGTAGGTAGGACAGAGCCCAGACAGAGGCATAGGAGGAAAGCTTCTGCCTATGAGGAGGTCCCTAGCCAGAATGCTCTTCCCTGCTGGGCTGCCACCATTTTGACAGCCTCATAATTCACTCCAGGCTTTAATAAGCAATGAATTCAAAGCTATGGGTTCTAATCAAAGGCCTACTTGCTGAGGCCCCTTGAGGGAATCAACTTCTCTGTAAAAAGGTGATGATACTACTTCAAAATTGTTTAAAAATCAAATGCGACTGTGTGTATAAAAGTTAATTATTGCTGCATAGTGCAAGGCTTTTTTCATTATTTTACTGCTTTATTCATAATAGCAGCTTATGCCAGTTTATGCCAGGTAATGTGTTAACCACTTAATCATTAATGATTTACTTTTTATAACTACTCTATAGACATGGGTTCTATTATTATCTCATTTTACAGGTGAGAAAATGGAGCCTCAGAGAGTTTAACATCCCCAAAATCACAGTTAGTAAATGGTAGAACCAACATGTGAAGCTAAGCAGTTTGATTTCAGAGCCCATGCTCTAAACCACTGCACTCCATTGCCTCCTGATATTTGTGTAGTATTTCACTTTCTCTGAACTTTTGTTGTTTTTTTCCCCATGAACCTTCTAATTTAATAAACACTGATAGGAGGAGCCAAGATGGCGGCATAGGTAAACACCTACACTGCTGCCTCGCACAACAATTTCAAAACTACAACTAAAAGACAGAACAGACATCATCCAGAACCACAGGAAAGCTGGCGGAGTGGAAGTTCTACAGCTAGAAGGAAAGAGAGGGGCTCGCAGACACCCAGAGGAACTGCAAAAAGCTGAGGTACGGAGAC
>PVJN01016647.1:0-41991 GCA_004026805.1 Lasiurus borealis
TCCCCACTGCCTGTACTTTCTACCCAGGATGGCATGATCCATTTTCCTTCCTTTGAGGTACATGGCAATCAAGTTCTAAAGTTCAAAGCTCAGCCCTAGCTAGTTTGACTCCGTGGATAGAGTATTGGCCTGTGGACTGAAGGGTCCTGGGTTTGATTTCGATCAAGGGCACATGCCCAGGTTGCAAACTCAATCCCGGGTTGCACGCAGGAGGCAGCCAATCAATGTTTCTCTCTCGTCACTTACATTTTTCTATCTCTGTCTCCCTCTCCCTCCCTCTCTGAAAGCAATTATATCTCTATCTCTATCTCTATTTCTATCTCTATCTCTATCTCTATCTCTATATCTACATCTACATCTACATCTACATCTACATCTATATCTATATCTATATCTATATCTATCTATCTATATATATATGTATATTAAAGTTTATAAGCTCAAATCATCTAAATGGCTTGGTTATTAGAAAGGATAAAATGAGCTCTTTCACTCGGGATTCCTCTCTCCCACATGCTTCTGTGATTGATCACTCTTAGTGTCGCTATAACTCCATTCTCTATCTACCCTTTGTGTAGAAATGGACCGCCAACAGCTCAGGCCCCAACACTGCAGTCCTTGATATATCACACGCTTGCCTGTTTTCACTCTTTCCAGCAAATGGTTATGAACCATAAACCAGGTCCTGAACTAGGTCCTGGGACTCTGAGATAAGCATCTGCCCTCCTCCAGCTCTTATCTAGCCGGGGAGACAGGTAAAATGAAGCCAGTCAACAAAAACCCCATGGGGGCTGCCTGCAGAGAGCAGTCAGAGAAGCTCAGTTGAGGAGCTGGTTTTCAAGATGAGATCCAAAAGGTAAGGAAAGGAGCCAGCCCAGGAGGGGTTGATTGAGAGTGGACTAGGCAGCTCAAAATTAGAAGATGGAAGAGCACTCCAAATGACACATAATTCTCTCCCAACCTTCAATTTTTGTCCCGCAGGTACATTTTTCAAAAACCCCTGCCCACTTTAACATCACCTCTTTTTCAGATGGCAAGAAAATAACCAACATTTTTCAAGATCCAACGCCCATTACGGTATAGTCCCATAAACATAAATGATAAATTATTGGCCTTGTCCACTGATTGTTTCAAGTGACACTATTCTCGACTTCACATCAAGCTATGAAGAGAAATGAGTCGATGACATGAGCACACTGACATACACTGACAGGGAGCGACCTTGGGACTTCAGTGTATGCTAACCTTGCCGGCAGATCTGACAGCCAGCCCCTGGACACAGCCAAGTCAACCTCCTGCTGTGCTGATGGGGACACTGGGCTGGGAAGACATTCTTCAAAGGTGGGTGTGATTTCATGCATGAGAGTTCAAATGGGAAGGTGAGTCAGGAGACTTCGTGAAATTCTCCATAAGTAAATCCTGACGGCCTGAATCATATGCTAGGACACTGAGAAAATCTGAGCAAAGAATAGCTCAACCACTGTTAATATTCTTTTACAGTGAGTTGATAATGGTGGAGGAAGTACTGGAAATGGGAGTGCAGAAATCTTTGAAGAATTATAAAGCTAGTCCAAATTCTCGTATTTTGTTTTGTTTTCTTTTTGGTAAATGATGGTGGAAATGATGGTTCATTGTGCCCTGGGAACTCTTACCTGCATCCATCCTGACGTTCTTGCAGACGCTCCTTTAATCTCAGTGTCTTCCTGAGGGAGCCCCAGGGCATCTCAGGTACACCTTCTGAGTAGTTTGTGTTTGATCTAGTGTCTACTGTGTGTGTGTGATCCTATTTGGACTTGACATTTCCAGAACACTCAAAGCCAAATTGGTAACCCTTCAGTTAGCAAATGTGCAAGCATTTTGTTCTGACCCATGATTCATTTTGACCCTTTGTGGTCTTACTTTATTCTAGATGTTTTCTCCTATCTTTAACATTCTTGTAAACCACCGTAAATCATTTGAGGAGTAAGAGGGAGCCTGGAAAATGTAAACAGAAGCAACATCTACGGGTTAAAGCACAGCCCTGGAATGGGCTGGAGTTCAACCCTGAGTCCTTGTACGTAAAAGAGAAAGAGAAATAATAACAGCTATTTCGTAAGATCGTTGTGAGAATATTGACAAAGAACACACTGGCTAAGACAAGGTTAGCAAGCAATAAATGTTAGCTATCATTTCATTATAATTATACAAAGTAATGAATCTGATTTCGTGAACTTGGACTCAACCCCTGGTAAAATTTCTCAATAGATTGTAAAAGGTGATCTTTAAAATTAGTACTATTCCCTAAAACCGTGTCATGTTGGGCCAATATAATTTTATGATTTTTGAGGCCAAATATAAGATGGAAAACTGTAGGAAAACATACCTTGATGTCAGCAAGTCTTTTGACATTTTTTCTAATACTTTAAGTCAAAGTTACATGGACAGAAGGGCAGTCCAATTGTATTGATGCAACAGGTTAAACCAGTCAAAGGTAGGATGCCCAGCTAGAATTGGTCTGAGGATTGCTTGGTGGTGCAGGAAAACCACATGCCGGAGTTGGTGTCAGAATTATAGGGAAGGAACGTAGTTTCCATCTCTCAATAGGTGGTCTTCCTAAAGCATTTCCCCTTATGATTATTATGTACCATACATATGGTAAAAACTCTCACACAACAGAAACATCTATATATATAAAAGCCTAAGTGACTGTTCCACTGTTCAACCATTCAACTAGTAGCTATGATGTGCACTGACCACCAGGGACAGACACTCAACACACGGGCATGGAAACATGGAACAGACTGATGAATCTCAGAGGGAAGGGAGAGGGAGGGTGGGAAGAGATTAACCAAAGATTTTATATGCATACTAGAGGGCCCTTGGCCTGGCCTGGGGGGGAATTGGGTTGAAATTGGTTCTCTGACATCCCCCGAGGGGTCCAGAATTGAGAGAGGGTGCAGGCCAGGGCAAGGGACCCCACTGGTGTACAAATTCATGCACCAGGTCTCTAGTACAAAATAAAAACAAAATCCTCCAAATGCTACTCAAAGTTAAACACTTTTATTAGTTTCTTATCTCTCCTTCCCAAAATTGATGTGTAGTACAGGAAACACATATGTGTGTGTGTTTGTGGAAACATTTTGGGCTGTAAGAATGGGGGTGGGGGAACGTGTGCTACTGTCTTCTAGTGGGCAGAGACCAGACATGCTGCTAAATATTCGACTGTACCCAGAACAACTCCCTGCCCCACCCCTCAATGCATTACCAATCCCAAGTGAGTGTCAATATTGATGATGGTGACAAACCCTGCTCTAGAGCAGTGGCTTTGAAACCTGAGCAAATGCCTCAGAAGCCCCTGGACGGTTTGTTGAAACTCAGATCGCTGGGTCCCACCCCCATAGTTTCTAAGTCTGGAGGGGAGCCCCCAAATTTGCATTTCTATAAGTTTCCAGGCAGGTCCTGGGACCACACTTACTGAACCTCTGCCTGGGGTCTTCCCCGTGTCCACATGGACAAGGTGGGCTCACCAACCCAGTCGAAAGGGTTACCCAGAGGGAGGCACATTGCCCTGGCTGAGAGAACCAAACCGAGAGCAGAAGTAGGAGAAATCACTTCCATTCAGTGCCCATTGGCAAGAGCTTCATGATGGAGCCATCCCCACTTACACAAGGAAGATGTGGTCTTGAGTGGCCACCAGCCCTTCATCGATGGTGGGGATTTTCTTACTAAAAGGAAGACGAGTAGATGGATATTGAGGACAGTTTGTAGTCTCCACTGAAAGTTATTACCCGCTCTGCTCCCCATCCCACTCTCTCAACCTGGATTCCTACCTCCCCTTCTCACTTGCTATTCTCCAGGCCCCCTATTGCCCCTGCTCTTCTGACCCAGCACCCTCAGCTCAGGGCCTTTGTGGTTGCTGCTATTCTGCTTTGGAAGCTCCTCCTGCAGACAATCACTTGGTTTCACCTTCCTCTTCACCCTGCCCCCCTCCCTTTATTCAAGTCTCAACTCAAATGTTATTCCTCAGAGAGGCCGGTCCTGATGACTTGTCTACCAGATAACCCTGCCCCCTGCCCCTGCCCCAGCTTTCTCTGTCCATGTCACTCGTGCTCCCCAAGTGTATTGCATAGT
Source organism: Lasiurus borealis (assembly GCA_004026805.1). Lineage (NCBI taxonomy): Eukaryota > Metazoa > Chordata > Mammalia > Chiroptera > Vespertilionidae > Lasiurus > Lasiurus borealis. The sequence goes on from PVJN01016647.1 coordinate 4,111, forward strand.
GACTTGCTTTTCTATTTGTCACCAGAAAGCAAGATCTAGGAGGATAGGAGGACACGAACTGCCTTCTTCTCATAACCCGAGACAGCACCTGGCACAGAAGAGGCACTCAGATTCTTGCCGAACAAGTGGAGGCGCATGTTCGGTTTTTGACAGACGCAGCCAGAGCGCCCTTCAAATAGGCTTGCCCTTGGGTTGGAAATCCAGGAGCATGTTCAACCCTCGCTGGTTTGGAATATTTTCTTTGGGCAAATAGACCTTCTGGCGCTGGAACATTTCTCACTAGGCCCTCTGCCTTGGGGGCACCACATCTCCCCAGGTCGATGGGGCTACCCTTCCCAGCTGGAGCGTGAGCCAGAGGGAACCAAGCGGGCTGGCAGTGAACTTTCCAAACTAGGCCACGCCGTCTCTCAAAGGAGCATGTGATGATCAACCCGTTTAACGTAATAGCCCAATCAAGGGAGAAGTACTGATTCATCCGATTCAGCCCCCACCAGAAACATCATCTCCTATCTCAATTAGCTTCACTTACAAGATTCTTAACGGCTGAAAAACTGCCTTATCAGCTCAAGCTGGTCTAAGAAAATAAACATTTCATAACAGTGATAATATAAGCAACTCCAGACAAAGAGCAGCTCAGCCCCGAAGGATGGTTCTTATAAATAAACCAGGCCACGGCCCCCTACAGAAATAACTAGAATTTCTGTGCCTTCACGGGGAGCCAAATGGAAGTGCCCTTGCCGAGTGAATGCGAAAGTCATCCCATCGTCCCCATGTGGTTGGGTGCTAGATGTGAGCCAAACGTGGTCTGGTCCAACCAGAGCCACTTCTCATGTTCACTTGAGCCCTCAAATCGAATTTCCATGCTTAGATTTCAGGGAAAGGGGCCGTGTTACAACAGAATGAGCTCATCTAAAGGGTCTGCTTAAAACCGACCAGAAACAAGATGCCAGCAGCCAGTGGCGTGCCTGGGATCATCTCTCAGTGGCTCAGGAGTTCTACATCAAAAAGCCACGTCATCTGGACTCACAGTGCCCTGCAGCCCGGTGGAGCCTGTGTGATTAAAAACAGGCCAAAGCCCAGCTGGTGTGGCGCAGAGGTTAAGCATCAACCTATGAACCAGGAGGTCACAGTTCCATTCCTGGTCAGGGCACATGCCCAGGGTGTGTGTGTGTGAATGTGTGTGTGTGTGTGTGTGTGTGTGTGTGTGTGTGTAATGGTTCCATTCCTGGTCAGGGCACATGCCTGGGGGAGTGGAGGGTACAGGAGGCAGCCGATCAATGATCTTCTCTCATCATTGATGCTTCTGTCTCTCTCTCCCTCTCTCTTCCTCTCTGAAATCAATAGAAATATATTTTAAAAAAATAAACACACACACACACACACACACGCAAACAAAAACCAAACAGACGAACCAATAAAATCAGGCCAAGTGCTGATCCATGAGACAGAGATTTTCAGCATCTCTGGTTAAAATAAAAAGTTTTCTGTCACCAGAAAAGGCCAGTTATCAGAAGAACTTCAGTTCTTCAGCATTTTAATTTTTGATGTTTTTATAGTGGTAAGAGGAGAGCAAATTATTTTCCCAGGGCTGCGCTGTAGCAATCTCTCTAGGGAATGTATCCTCTGAGATAAGGTGTCCATGTGGTCTTTTCGGGAGGGACACAAGAGAAGCCCACACAGACCAGGGGAGGCCTCTCCTTGCCCACTGACTCAATTCAGGGGCAGCTGGCACGTCTGCCAGGGAAGGGGCTGCACTTCAGCCAGGTTGGCCACGAGAGGTCCGTTGGTTCAGACTGAGCTCATAAATTCCCATGGAGCATAGCGGGTGATTTTTCCTACTCCCCCGATCCAAGTCCTCTCAGTCACCAGCTTGGCAGTCTGCATTGCAGGCAGGCAACCGAGGGGAGTGCATGCCTTGGAAAGCTAGGCGCACTCAGGCTTGGGAAAGCTCCCAGCTGTGCCAGCCCCAGCAGGGCGGAGACCTGTGGGAAAACATGGGTCATGGCTTCACGACGGGTAGGCACCAGCTACACAGTCCAATCTTGGCCCCTTCCTGGGTTTTCCAGAAGGTTCTAGCGTGTTCTGCAGAAGGCAGCATCATAATCCCGTGGTTCACTGGAGGTGAGGGTGGCTCATCCATCAGGGAGTGCCTTCCTGCGTGTTCAGGGCAGGATCAGGCCTCACTGAGCTCAGGTCCTCAGAGCAGCAAAAGAAAATATTTTTCATGTGATGTGTTTGGAAACTATTTCTCATAGGCAGAGGCCCACCGAGCCTTCAAAGGCCACAAATCTACAAATGTTTCGGTCACTGTGGAAGCCAAAGAAACTTTTCCAGTTTCCTGAGGCTGTGTGAAAAGCTGCAAATGTTCCTACAGCTTGTGGTCCAGAGATTCTCCTTTCATTCTTTTTTCCTTTCTGTTTCTTCCCCCATTGAGAGCCCTTCCCTGGAAAGTTCCATGCATCCTGAAAGGTTCAGGCCAGCTGTGGAATTGGGAGGAAGGTGGAGAAACCATCTCTGCTGATGGGGGGGTTTCAAAGAGGTGCAGTCAGGGATGCAGTGCCCTCCAGATCTTAGGGAGCAAATGGCATTTTTTTAAAAAAGATGATTTATTCATTTTTTATTTTTGAGAGAGAGGAAGGAGAATGGAGAGCGAGAAAAACATCCATGAAAGAGAAATATCAATCAGCTGCCTCCTGTATGCCCCCTACAGGGGATTAAGCCCCCAACCTGGGCATGTGCCCCGACGAGGAATCAAACCAGCGACCCATTGGTGCATGAGACAACACTCAAGCAACTGAGACACATGGTCCAGGGGGCAAAAGGCTTTTAATATTTTATTTATATATAATTTATACAGTGCCCATGGCCCATTCCCACCCTACAATTAATACTGAGACAGGCTAGTAAGCCAGCGCAAGCAGAATAGGGAAACTGGGACACATAATTAAACAAGCAGTTTGCAGCTATTTAGTAAATCTAGATGCCAAGCCGTTTACAACCCTCTAGTAAATCACAAAACCCCAGCTTCTGCAACCAAGGACACTTGAGAGTAAATGATTTACACTTCTCCCCAACCAGAGGGTAAACAGTTTAAATCACCCTACTCTGGGAAATAGCAGAAATCCAATTAGTGCCATTTGCCAACCACACCCAAAGACAGATGAAGTTAAGGGAATAAATCTCATTTTTGGCACAAAACTGATGCATTTTCTATTGAGATCTTCCCCTAAGGCCTCCCCTAAACTCTTAGCCTTTGAAAACCTTCAGAAATGAAAGTTCCAGCCCATGCTCTCCCTCCCAGGAGCATGCCCACGCCTTTCCCCACCCTCCCCTCCTCCTCTTCTTTCCCACAGGCATGCATCTCCTAGACTCTAAGGGACCCCACAAGGCTTGCAACTAGTGCAGAATGGGCAGCGGCCGCTGCACCCACGCTAACCTCCTGACCCTGTCACCCAAGGCCCCCTCTTCTCTGACTTCTTCAAGACTCAGAGGGCCCAGCCTATGCTCATTTCCCCGCCTAGTCCTCTCCAGTTGCTTCCTCTACCCGGGGCCCTTTCTTATTTCACTGTCCCCAGCTTTAATAAACGTCCACTAACATTTACCTGGACTCCACTTGTATGCATGCATATAAGGATAACCAATGGACACAAGACACTGAGGGGTTGGGGTATGCATGGGAGTGGAAGGAGGGGCAATGGGAAGATATGTACACATGTAATACATTAATAAAAAAATAAAATATAAATAAATAAAAATAAAATTTACCTGGTCTCCATTGTGAAGTCAGTCATGCACGAAGTCAAGAACCCGCACACTATCGGCTGGCCCTAGACAGACCTTGGTGTCAGGTTGTAAATATTTCTCTCTTTTCTGCATCCAGCACGGCTAGCGAGTGGTCCAGTTCCTGAATAGGGGTTGCAGGGGATTGAGAAAATGAAAGAAAGAGACAGACACAGAGATAGAAGGAAGAAGCTGGGGTCGGATGGGACCACTGTCCTCTGATGGAGAGACAGAGACCCAGAGCCAATACAGCGTGTTTATTTTATACAGCAAAAACCAGGAAGTCTTACTAAAGGTCAAGACAAAGGAGATGATGTGCATTCGTGGGTGGGCCCGAGTCCTATTCATTGCTGGTGCTTGGCTGGATTCAGATAAGGAAACTCACCCCCTGGTGCCTGGGCTGAAGGTCAAGCTGACAACACTCCTGCCTCTGGCAAGGCATGTTTCCAGGACGTGGCTCTTCCAATGCCACTGGATTCAGCTGATAATAATTAAAGAAATGCTCACGTGTCTTCCCAGGCACTCTCTACATCAGGTACACTGTCCTAAACTGTTGGGGGGACCTGCAAGAGAAGACCAAGGAGGAATAAAGGGTGATGCTTAGAAACTGGCCGTCCTGTCTCTAGCTCCATCTGAGATGACAATCTCTCCCGCAAGGCCCTCTCCCTGGCCTGCAATAGCACTGTGGTGTCTCTCCTGACATCTCTCCAGGTGACCCTCAGAGCAGGCAGCATAGAGCATTAAGCGGTAGACTCCCCACACCCACAATCACTCAATGGCAAACCAAGCAAATGCTCTAGGACCAATCTGGTTGCCGCTGGCCATGTGTGGAACCTGAGCAATTAAATCATAGCTAGTGTGAGTGGAGATGTATATAAGTAGGAAATACACCCCAGATTTTTAATACCTGGCATGAAAAGAGAATCTAAAGTCTCCTTAATAATGTCTGTATGGTCCAGCCAGCTTGGATCAGTGGTTGAGCATTGACCTATGAACCAGGAGGCCATGGTCCAATTCTAGTCAGGCCACATGCCTCAGTTGTGAGCTTGATCCCCAGTAGGGGGTGTGTAGGAGGTAGCCGGTCTATCTCTCTCTCCCTCTCCTTTCCTCTCTGAAATCAATTAAATATATTAAAAAAAATAATGTTTGTATTGATCGCATTTTGAAATGATTCCATTTTTGATGTAGTGTGTTAAATAAAACATTTAATTTTATCCATTTCTTTTTACTTTCACTCATGTGGCCTCTAGAAAATGTAAAATGACCTGGTGGGTCCGCTCTGCATGACATTTCCCTAGCACAGTGCGCTACTCTGGAAACCCGGAAAGAATATCCAGTGTGATCTGGGGTCTGGCAGGCTCCTGAAGGGGAGAGTGGAGCTGGGATGAGATGGGGGGGTGGGAGGGTTTCCTCTGGGAGGGAGAGGAGGGCTTTTTGGCTGGGTGAGAAACTATCTAACTCTCCAGCAGCCCGGCTGGGCTGGGACAGCAAGGCAGCAGGGTGCTACTTGGCCTTTCTCAGGTGCCTTTGTCAGATGGGTGGCCACTCGGCCAGCCTTTCCATCTGCCTCAGCCCAGGAGAGCCAGGGACTGGAAACTGCAATGCGGTCTGTCTCCAAGCCCTCAGCCCTCCAGGAGAGGGACCTGCCTTCATCCTGCGAATCATTGGTATTGGTTCGGTCAGTGGCCAACAAAGAGGCATTTTTGTATCTGGGCAAACAGTCCACTAGCAACAGCTGTGGTTTCAATGCTATGGAACTACCCAGAGTGCTTACTCTGTATTCAGTGTTCTCAACAACTCCCAGTCAGTTTGGGTTAATTACCGGCCTGCACAACATTTCACAAACCAGGAAGCCGAGTCCCCAGGGCTTATAACCAGCAGAAAGTCGCCTGGGGTGAGAGAGGAAATCAGGATTTGCCCCAGGTCTCTGCCCCTGCACCTGGACCAACTCTGCTCCATCTAGTTCCACCCTCGCTTGGCCCTGGGCCCCACCCAGCTGCTGGTGGGTCCCCTCCACAGCTGGTTGCCAGCCCTGGCAAGCTCTCCTGGAGTGTGCTGGCTGCTCTTAACCTAACAGGTACCGCCCGAGTCCCTGCCCAGCACCCCGCCCTGCGGTGCCTTGGGCGGGGAGTGTAGGAGACGCACCCAGCGGCTGCCGTCCAAAGCTCTCCATGGAGGTGCCCTGGCCCCTGCGCTCTGCACCCTGCAGTCGGTCTCAGGCTTGGTGTCTGAGCCTGGGGTCAACTGGGCTAGAGTGAGGCCCTTGCCTTTCATCCAGGTCTCGGTGTTCGCTGGCATCTGGCATTTAAATCTTAAAAATAGCCGCAGCTAGGGTGTGACTGGGGCGGAGAGCTGGAGCCTGCACTCCACCCTGGAGGGGGAGAAACGCTTGTTTCACTCAGTTCTGTGCTCTGGAAGCCTCTCGCTGTTTAGAATGCCAATTAGGCGGCAGCTGCTAGGGTTTTTCCTCGCCAGATCCCAGGATGGCCTGTCAGATTGTCGGCGCCTGTTGACTTAAGCTCTTGCAGGAGGCTGGGTGGGGCGGGCGTGGCAGGACCACAGCGGCTCCAGCTCCAAACTGGCTGGCTGAGCTTCGCTCTCGCTCTGCGGGGGCCTGAGCGGGGAGGTGAGGGGTGGGGGATGAAGAGGGGAGTGGGCGGGGTCCACAGAGGGGCCCAACCCTGCCCTGTTTGTTCTCAGACGCTGGAGTTTGGAGTAAGATGAACGATGTTTCCCTGAGAGAGGGGAGTTTGGCTGGCCAGTGCCCGAGAAAGCCCCAAACTAGTGCCCGAATAGGTACCCGGGGAGGAGGCTCCTGCAGAATGCGGGTCTCGACACCCTGTACCTGGCACCTACCATGTGCTGCCTTGGAGGTTGTATCTGCTCTAAGGCACTGTGTCTAAGGCCTGTGTCCTCGTTCTGGGAAGGGTGGCGCTGGGCACAGCACCTGGCACACAGGGAGGGCTCCCAGATGCCAGCGTTCATGAGCTTCTCCTTTAGGTTGAGACACAAAGCCAGAGAACAGTTTTTGAAAGGTTGAAAGCAACTCGTAGTAAGACCCAGATAAATTAGAGGGCTCCCAGTTGTCAGACAAATGGGAAGAGCTAAAGCGATTCTTTAAGTGAAAGCATTATGTAATAACATGTGAAATGCATATTAATACATGGGGTTCAAAGGCATTGCAAGATAAAACGACAACAGAAAAGCAAAGTGGGTATGTCAGCAGACAGAAATGAGACACACCCGAACACTCACGCTCCAGGGGTCGCCATCATTATTAGAACTCCTGGATGTGTGGCCTTTGGCTCCTTTTCCCTGTGTGTGTGTGTGTGTGTGTGTGTGTGTGTGTGTGTGTGTGTGTCTGGGCCACTGAGGCTTTTTAAAAAATATTTTTTATTGATTTTTTTACAGAGAGGAAGGGAGAGGGATAGAGAGAGTTAGAAACATCAATGAAAGAGAGAGACATCGATCAGCTGCCTCCTGCATACCTCCTACTGGGGATGTGCCCGCAACCAAGATACATGCCCTTGACCAGAATCGAACCTGGGACCTTTCAGTCTGCAGGCTGACGATCTATCCACTGAGCCAAACCGGTTTCGGCATCCACTGAGGCTTTAAGGCAATTAGTGGGGGAGGAAAGGATATTTGGGTTTCTGTGGACATGCCTGGGGTTGGTGCAGCTGAAAAGAGAGAGATGGAAACGTGTGCAGGGGAGCCTGCATCAACAGAAGGGATGACAAGAAAGGAATGTCGTGTCCTTTGTCCTCCACCCGCCTTGCGTCTTCTCCAAAGACAGGGGTAAGAACCATATTTCTTCTTTTTCTTTTTTAAAATATATTTTATTGTTTTTTTACAGAGAGGAAGGAAGAGGGACAGAGAGCTAGAAATATCTATGAGAGAGAGACATCAATCAGCTGCCTCCTGCACACCCCACACTGGAGATGTGCCCCCAACCAAGGTACATGCCCCTGACTGGAATCGAACCTGGGACCCTTCAGTACACAGGCCGACGCTCTATCCACTGAGCCAAACCGGTTTTGGCAAGAACCATATTTCAAAGAAGTGTTTGTATAGAAGACTCTATGAGCCGGGACCCCGGCCATCCTGCCTTTGTACCTGCAAGACAAACTATGGCACAACGTTTGGGGAGCGTCTCAGCACCGTCAGCAGTGGTGACAGGTTTCTTTAAGGGTGTGTTTGGTGGATCTAACCATGATGACTTATTGCAGAAAAAGCCCGTGGAGAACGCTGTGTGGTTCCTGCTGGAACATGGACACCCCTTTGGGTTTGCTCAGAAACGACAGGGAGATTTTAAAAGGGGCTTGGGCACTGCCGTTTGGCAAGGGAGCCCAGAATCATTGGAATTTGGGCCTGTATGGACATGATGTCATTATTAAACGTATATTGAGTCATCTGTCCGTCACTTCGTAAGTAGGTCCTGTTGAGTGGTTAATTAGGATGGAAACATATTGATTTTAAATTAAATCTGCCGAGTGCATTCCAGCATTTTTGAACCATAGTCAGAAGGTAAGTAGTCTTCAGAGTCTCTTAGCTGAGCATCTTACATCTAATTAGGTACCCAACTAAGCCAACCATTTGAACTCAACACAGTCCAAGTGGCAAAAGCGGGCCAAGTCTCTCACACCCAGAACCACAGCTTGGCCTCCGTTGGGAGCTGGGATGTGAGCTGCTCCAGAGAACTGCAGGTGTGAAGAAGCACACCTTCTAGTGGATGCCAGGCCACAGTCTGAGCCCCATCCTTATCCACGTGTCCAGAGTCTAAGTGCAACAGAGGAGGAAAATCAAACTACAGAAGCATCCACATTCTCCAGGTGGTGACACTGCTTTGCAGAGTGGCTTGGGAGAGCTCAGCTGTACCTCATGTCCCTCTGAATGCAGTGCCTGTGGGTGATGCTCCTTAGAAAATATCAGATGAAAGGAGATTTTTGACTGGCTGTTGGGATTCCTTTCTTTGAACAGTTCTTGCCTTGGGCCCTCCTTGGCCTTGAACGTCTTCAAGGATCCAACCTCTTGTTCTCTCTCAATGAGCCTTCTTCCCCCATCTGGAGAGTCTCATCATATCCTCAGAACAACATTTGACTTCCTCTCCTTCATACACAAGCTTCACTGTCAGATGTCAAGATGTTTTGTACTGAGGCATCAGTGCCCCTTTTCAGAGAGACAGCGTTTAAAAACCTGAAGACAGAGAAGAGCACAGAATAGCTGCAGATATGGATGGTCGATTTCATTCATTCATTCATTTTTCCCTTCTCTGAGTGCCTAGAGAAATACTTCCAGAATTTATCATCTCCTTGCTACCATCTTGTGTAAGCCACTGTTTCTTCTGGATTGGACCAGTGCAATAGTTTCTTAATGGTTCAATTTGTTTCCGTTCTTGCCTTTCTCTAATCATTCTCATCAAGGTAATCTAAAAAAAAAAAAAAACCAACAACAAAAAATCCACAGAGCCTGGCTGATGTGGCTCAGTGGCTGAGCATTGACCTATGAACCAGGAGGTGACAGTTCTATTCCTGTTCAGAGCATATGCCCCGGGGTTGCAGGCTTGGTCCCCAGTGTGGGGTGTGCAGGAGGCAGCTGATTAATGATTCTCTCTCATTTTTGATGTTTCTATTTCCCTCTCTGAAATCAATAAAAACATATTTTTGAGAAATAAAAAATAAATAAGTAAAAATAAAAATAAAAACCTACAGAAAGTAAATGTGATCTTTCCCTCCCACTCCTGCTGCAAGTCATTGGCTCTCCCTTCCCTTCATTGCTCATGGAATGAACGCTAAACCCTTCGAGGTCCTGCAAGCCGTGGCTGCTGCCTGCTCCCAGCCTCGTGCCTCCTCCCCTTCTGTACTGCAGTGGCGCCGCTGTCTTTCAGATCCTCCAATGTGCACATGCCCTCTTCTCCCTCCTTCAGATCCTTTGCCTGCACTGTTGCCATTCTTTCCTTCATCGCTTAAAATTAATATTTTTATCCCAGATTGTGCACAGCTCAGACATCACTTGTTAAAAAGCCTCTCACAGCCTCCGGGCTTGACCGATTTCCTTGCGACATGTTCTCTTCACTTGGTAATTTCTTCTCATGTCATTAATCAGAGTGAGTGCTTACATATTTCTCTGACTGATTACTTGATCAATGTCATCCTCCCCAGTAAATTACACATTGCATGAGAATGGGGACGTGCCTGTTTTGCTTGCCATTATATTCTCTGTGCCTAGCATGGAGCCCAACACAAAAGTGCTCAATAAATATTTGTCAAATACTTGAATAGATCTGCGGACTTGGCTGCCAGAAGTTTATCATCACCTCAGAGAGAAAAAGATTTCTACTTATTCCCCAGAGTCCTCTCCAAATGTCATTCTCACTGTAAATTTCCCTAATTCCCCTTTTTCCTCTCCACCCTGGGATGAACAAGTCTTTGCCAGCAGGTGCCCCCACCATGCTCTTTGTAACTCCCCCTTTGGGCTTTTGAAAGACCAGTCTGACCATATCCAGATGACCTTGGACCCGGACAACTCCATGTGCATGCTTATGTCCATTTTTTATGGCTGTCATAACAAAGTACCATAAATTGACTTAAAACAACAAAAATGTATTCTCTCACAATTCTGGAGAGAGGTCCGAAATCAAGGTGTTGGCAGGGCCATACTCCTGCTGAAGCATGTAGAGAACCCTTCTTTGCCTCTTCTAGCTTCTGTTTTTTTTCTGGCAATCCTTGCTATTTCTTAGCTTCTAGATCCATGACTCCAATCTCTGCCTCCATTGTCACATAAAAAGATATATTTATCTTTTTAAAAAAGATATATTTTTAATTGATTTTTAGAGAGAGAGAGAGCGAGACATTGATGAAGCATCATCGACTGGCTGCCTGCTGTACATCCTTCACTGAAGATTGAGCCCACAACCCAAGCATGTACCCTGACTGGGAATTGAACCAGCAACCTCTTAGCTCATGGGTCAATGCTCAATCACTGAGCTACACTGTCTGGACATAGACATCTAGTAAGGTCACCAGTCATATGACCTCATCTTAACTAATATCTGCAACTACCCTATTTCCAAATAAGGTCACATTTTGAACTAATGGGACTTATGCCTTAAACAAATCTTGGGGGCCACAATGCAGTCCATAACAAGCACAATAAGTAACTCAAACTCAGGTCCCAAATTACCCTCATTGTCTTTTCCCCAAAACCACTCATCCTCCTGTATTTTATCTTAACTGGTGGCACCAAGTCCCATCTAAAGCAGAATAGAAAGTCATCCTATTCTCTTCCCTCTTCTATTTCTAAATAGTCATGAGGTTCTATTGACTAGCTCTTCAGCATTTCTCATATGCATCTCTAGTGACCTGATTTTAGTTCCTTCATCATCTTTAACCTACAACATACAGCCTTCAACATACAGTACTTCCCTTTTCTCAAAATGTCCTCCTTACAAACTTTCCAACCAAGTCTCATGTGCTCCCCAACACTTAATGACAGATGTATTTAAAACATGAATATGGCCGTCACATGTTTAAAACTCTTCAAAAGCTGTGCTCTGCACAAACTCCTATGCGGGGCCCACAAGATTTCATCATCTTCTTACTTTCCTAACTCATTCGGCAAACTCATTAGTCAACAGAGCCAAATATTAACAGTACAACAATTGAAATTTCTTTTGAGAGCCAAATTTTTTAAACTTAAACTTCTTCTAATGCCACTTCTTCAAAATAGACTCGCCCAGGTCATGGTATTTTGTGGAAGAGCCACACTCAAGGAGCCAAAGTGTTGCATGTGGCTCAAGAGCCGCAGTTTGCCAACCATGGACCTAGACAATTGAGGGAATTAAACTGGTCTTTCATCTCCTGTCTGAATCTCTTCCAATTCATCCTCTATGTTGCTTCATTGCTGGGGCTGACCAGCCATGGATGAATGATTACTCTGACATTGGTTTGCTGTGAAAGAGAGGGCTAAGGGACTGCCTGGCTAAAGGAACCAGTCAGCCTCTATCGCCTGCCTGGCTATACTTTTATTGTAGCAGCAGTTTGAGATAAAATTTATCTTTTAGATACAATCAATGAGATAAGTAATCTTGGGAGGGCACATGTGTTTGCAGTGTCCTTTAACCAAGGAAACCCAAAGATTAAGCATAAGGATTCCAGTAAACACCTGGGGGTCTGCTCATGCATAGACTTGTTTGGAAAGGTCAAGGAATAATTAGGATGCTGCCTTCTGCACTCCCCTAAGTCAGAATCCTGATAAACAGGGCAGGCTGCCTTCAACATACAGTACTTCCCTTTTCTCAAAATGTCCTCCTTACAAACTTTCCAACCAAGTCTCATGTGCTCCCCAACACTTCATGACAGATGTATTTAAAACATGAATATGGCCGTCATATGTTTAAAACTCTTCAAAAGCTGTGCTCTGCACAAACTCCTATGCGTGGCCCACAAGATTTTATCATCTTCTTACTTTCCTAACTCAACGTTTGATGCTGCCTCTCTGCACTCTCTTCTCCAACCATTTTGAACTATTTCACATCCTAAACCTGGGAAATGATTTCATGCCTTTGAGCTTGTAGCAGAGACATTTACTACTCTGAGAAGAGCCACGTGTTTCTGTACATTTCACAGCCCAGTGAGGCATGTGATTACTTCTAGCCAATGTGAACGAATGTTATGTATCACTTCTGTGCGGAAGTATTTAACAGCCAGTGTATTGCCTTTCAGCTTTTTGTTTTCTGCCATGCCAGTTCAGAAGCCACAGGTTCTGGATGTTACAGCTACAAGTGTGTACAATCTCCATTAGCCTGCTTTCCCAAGTGACTGTGCGGAGCAGAGCCCTGTCCTGATCTTCCCCATCCCTAACCAGCTGACCTGCATTGGATATGTGGTTTGAGTGAAAAAAACAAAAAACCTTATATTAAGTTACTAAGGCTTCAGGGTCCTTTTGTTACCCCAGCATAACTGGGTCTGTCCTGACTCAAGCAGTGCTTCTGAATACTCTGTTCCCTCTCTCCTCTCTCCCCCACCCGCTACCTCTCTTAGCTGCCTGGGAGAGTTCAACCTACCCTTCCAGTCCCATGGTCTTCATTCTGTGAAATTGACTTGACCCATTACCAGTTAGAGTTAATTACTCCCTCCCATGTGCCCACTGCATCTTGCATGTAATGCCAACATGGTCCTATCACCTGTTACTACAATAATTTAATATCCTTTGAATTATGGAGAATAGATGGAAGGTGTCTTGTGTGTCATTCAGCTCTGAAGTTTATATCTTCTACACCCCACAGGGGAATTGGCATGAAGACGGTCCCCAGTCCAATAAAAGGCAGATGAATGAGTATAGGCTCTCAGTGGAGGGTGATGGAAAAGACCTTAAGAGATATGAAAACACTGTGTGGGGTTCTGTGGCTCAGAGAGATCAGGAGTCAATGATAGCAATTTTGAGCTCATATACAGTTCAGAGTAATATCGGCCTATGTAATTACTGAGGCTCGAGTAACTGAGAGGATTCTAGAAAAATAAAACTGTAATGTGTGCAACCAGGAAGAGAGGTTTATAAAGAAATCCAAACAGTACTTTTAACTCATGAGTGAGTGTACGACTGTGGAATAAAAGCACATCCTGTTAGAAGAAAGAGATGATTTAGGAAATAGCATAGGTCATGTATAACACAGACAGAATGATTATCAAAGTAAAATCATGTGCAAAATCACACTGGAAAAGTATGAAACAGGGATTGTAAACAAAATGCAATGCTTTCTCTCTGTCTTTCTTCCTCCCTGTCCCTATCTATAATCCATCTGCCACGAAAGCAGCAGGGGCAGATCCAAGTTTTGTATTGTTCCTTCCTCCCCACTGTCTATTAAAATTTAATTTTATAGCTGCAGAATACTCTCCCCCAGTGTAGTCTTGGGAAGACCAATGACTTACTGTCACATTCAGGCAGTAAAAATAAAAATCCTTTGAGTTGCAAGAAAAATAACCTCGCTTCAGATCTGAACGTCCCAAGTTGCATGTAATAGTTAAAATTCTGAATGTGAGTTAGACTTCACTGGTCTCTCCTCTCTTGGCTCAGACCTGCCTCATCCTGGAAGCCGGCCCTGGGAAAGGGGCACGGTCCTTTTCCTCTCCTCTCCCTCTGCTCACCTCCTCCCCTTTGCTAGCTGCTGTTTTCCTCCCTGCCTGGAACGCAGCCCAGAAAGAGAGGTAAGGGAATAATATAGTTCTCACATGACTGGGTGGCCTAAGCCCTTTTGGGCCGGCAGCTGGCCTCCGTGGGGTGGCCTGGCGGATGATGAAAGCTGGCCCTGTTATGGGCTCCACAGAGGCCTCCAGCTGGGCCCCTGTCTCCTGGGGTTCCCCTGACCCAGGCTGAAGGTCTCTGTCCCTCTGGGTGGTCCCATGTGACTCCTTCCCCCCGTGCTGGGATTCCAGAGGTAGAATGGCCAGCCCTGTCTGCAAAGATCTTCTGTCCATGCCTATAGGCCCCAAGACCATTCCACACTACCCCCCACCTGCTCCCTTTCCCACGGGGCCCACATCTGGTCTTGGAACACTCCCCTGGCTCTGCCACCAAAGGAGTACCCATCGCTAACATTTTTTTCTTTAGTTACTTATTTTTTAATTGATTTCAGAGAAGAAGGGAGAGGAGAAAGAGATAGAAACATCAATGAGGAGAGAGAATCATTGATCATCTGCCTTCTGCCTGCCCCACACAGGGGATCGAGCCCCCAAAACTGGGTATATGCCCTGCCCAGGAATTGAACCGTGACCTCCTGGTTCATAGGTCCACGCTCAATCACTGAGCTATTCTGGCTAAGTGTCACTTACAATGTTCCAGCACTGTCCTATGTACTTTATTATCTTAAGTAATGCTCATACCATCTCTGATGTAGGTAAATCTGTAGGCCTTCACCCTAAATGTTTATTTTAAAACTTCTGTCTGAAGTTCTGTTGTCATAAAACACTGTAAGCACATTTCAATTGTCCCTGATTTTTATTACAGACACAAGAAGTGAGAGATTGAGGCTTTATCTTCGCTTGTCACTATAAGGCTTAGGGCAAGTCAACACTATCTCTGCAATGAACTCATCAACACAAAGATTCCTTCTCCCACTAAAACTCTGTGACTTAAGGAATAATTCTAGGATAAGAACTTGCATGTGGGTGTCTCTGATGGGAGGTGAAAAAGGCCAGCTAGGTCCCAGGGCAGGGAGAAGCCCAGACAGGCTGTCCTGATAAAAGTAACCCTTAAAATCCTTGAGCATCTTTAACCTTTGAAAAAAAAAATGATATTAAAAATGCCTCAAAATCTGGATCTTTATCAGTTTATAACCCTTGTGAGCAGCCTCAAACAAGAGAAGTTTCAGCCCATGGTTCTCAAGAAACTTAAAAACATTTTTCTCTCTGACTCAGTAACTCCACTACCAGAAATAATTTCTAAAAAATAATCGGAAACATACCCGAAGATTTGTGCATAAGAGGATAAACCACAGTGGTTTTTATAGGAGTAAAAAGTAGGAACAACGCACTTAGTTCCATTTCTGCTCACTTGAAGGGGTCTCAAACTATGCTAAATAAGTAGTGCTCTTTCCCCTTATCAACTTTACTCCTTTCCTCCTTAAACAAAACCAAGAGGCATTGGAGCAGAAAAAGGAGAAACTTTATTCAGGTAAACAGTTTGCAAAATGGGGAAACACAGCCTCAGGGGAAAAACCCAGCATGCTTCTCCAAGACAAAGGAGAGGCTGCTTTTTGTTTTTTAAATATAGTTTTATTGATTTCACAGAGGAAGGAAGAGATAGAAACATCAATGATGGGAGAGAACCATTGACACCCCGCCTACTCCCCACTGGGGATCCAGCCTGCAACCAGGGTATGTGCTCTGACAGGAGATTGAACCCTGACATCCTGGATAATAGATAGATGTTCATCCAGTGAGCCACACCAGCAGAGCTGTTTTGTTTTTTAATACACAAAGTTCCTGCCCAGGTTCCTTAATTAGGTCCATCTTAGGTAAATGAAGTATCCAGATTGGTACAGTTTTGATTGGTCTGGATTATGAAATTCTGATTGGTTGGTATTATGGGTCCTGATTAGTTGTGGTGGAGCAGTTCTGATTGGATGGGGCAGGTCTCAGCCCATTGATTGAAAGATAAAACCTGGAACTCCTTTATAAAAGTGTAAAAGGGCAGGGCATAGTGCCAGGAAGCAAGAGTTCAGCAGAGGACTCTTCCTGGTTTTCAGAGTTATTTCCTGGTTTTCAGAGTTATGAGTTACTTAAATGAGAATCCCATGCCAGCAGATGGCTGCTAGACTCTTATTTATAAAGTTTGGGCCCTCGGCTGATTATGGGGAATCCATCTCAGAAGGTAAATAAGTTATTTCTTGGGGCTCACATGAAATGAATCTTTTCTGGTTCTACAAGTCATAACAATTGTCACCATCTTTGTTATGTTTATTTGTGTACTTGTTTACCTTCTTTCTCCCAACTGGAATGTTAGCTCCATGTGAGCAGTAGGGGCAGATCCAAGTTTTGTGGGGACTGAAGTGCATGTAAATTTGAAGTAATTTCTAAGAAAAACAATAAAAATATAAGGATATAAACTTAGGCCTGAAAATGAATGTTGACTTAGAATGAAAATAAAAGGTCCTAAAGACTCTTCATTAGCTTCACAGTGAATATACCTCAGAGAGGAAGGGGTTTCATCTGTTTTGTTCAAAGATGCATCTCTAGGACTTAGTGCCGGGCACACAGTAGGTATTCAGGAAATACTTGTGTAATAAAAGAATGTCTAAGAATAGAGAATTGCTTTATGCATGAATTAACAGAGGTGGGAACAGTTACTTGTCTCCAAACACAGTTAGTAATAGAAAGAACTGAACTTGAACATAGTTCTGCTCTCCCCTCCTCTGTGGGTTGCCCAGCTAGATTCCATTCCCAGCCTTCCTTGCAGCCAGTTGTGACCACCTGATGCAATTCATGCAAGTAAATGTGAAATCATGGTGCCACCTCTGAGCTGTGTAAGAACATGGGAGTGCTTCCTCCATGCTCTTCCTTCTGGCTAAAATCCAGATGTCGTGGTGACTCAGTTGGACAAGATCCTGAAGAGGATGGCAAAGAAACAACTTAGAAAGAACCAGGGATCCCGAATGACTGTAGACAACAGAGCTGCTTTACTGACTGGCACAGTCCATATCTGGATTATTATATGACAGAGAAATAATCTTCTTTGTTTTGTTACTCATGGTATTTTGGGACCTCTCTGTTACAACAGCTTAAACTTATACTAACTGAAATAGTTGTCAATACAGGCTCTTTTCGTTGTGCAATAATGCCTCCTCGCAACACTACTAAAAATTGGGATGGTGATATATTTACAGTCAGGCCTGAGAGATGTCTGTGGCTTTTTCCTGGCTATTCTTCATGCTTTCCTTCCCTGATAATAATAGCAATGACTACCTAAGAGTCAGGGACTGTGCTAAGTGCTTTCCATGAGAGGACTCATTTACTTCACATCTTTTGAGTAGATAATCCACTGTATTGTGATCTCCCCTTTAAAGATGAATACACCAAGGCATAGAAAGTTGAAGCAACACAGCTAGTAAGTATGAGAGCTAGGATTTAGACCCATGAAGACTGGTTCCATAATTTCCTTTCCCTGTCACCATGCTATGTTCTTCTGCCTCTCTCATTTTCTTTCTTCTGCTCCCTTTCATCCTTCACATCCATTTAACACTCCCCCATTGTGAATAGGCCAATAGAGGCACCAGGTGATCATAAATAAAAAGAAGTTCCTGCCCCTTCCTCTCTGTTGATTGTTCCACATCCATGTCTCTTTGGTATCTTCACATGATGCTGTGAGTTCTAGCATTTGGAAAATGTACCAGGCCAGCATTTCATCAGGCACACTGAGCACAACTGAGAGAGCCCTGAGCTATGAGCCAGAGGATCGGTCTGTGGGCCTGGCTCTGCCACAGGTTTCTGTGTGACCTTGACCATAGGCCTTGTAAAGTGATAACCCTGGATGGTTTCTGAAGTTCTTCATAACTCTGAAATACAAGATCTGTGATTCTTTCCTTCCTCAGACCACTATCTGTCTGTCTGTCTGCTGCCTATTTTTCTGTAGGATGTCAAAGAGCAGGGGACAGCTTCATATCTGGGGCCTGGGAAGGGTATCATGTGGCTTGGCTGGATTCAGAGATGCAAAAGGAGAAGGTGATGATAAGTCAGACCCTGCTGGTCTCCTGGTTGGTCTTGCTATCCCAGGCTCAAATGTCTCTCAGACATGCAGAGGTAAATGAACCAGGATTCAAGGGTAACAGTGGTGGCTAGGAAGTTTCCAGGCTTAAAGGAGGGACTTAAACCTAACTGACTGACTGGTGATGTAATCATTGAGGTAGATTGTCCTCCAAGAGATTAAAAGATGAATTTAGCTCCAATGTCCATGAACTTCTGTCGATTGTGGCAAAAGAAATACCCCATAAAAGAGTGAGATTGGGCAAGAAGAAGAATTTGAGGATGTATGAATGAATAAATGAGGGATATGAGAATTCTCGACCTGCCAATGTCTTGAGCAATCAAACAGAGAAGACACTAGGCTCTCCAGGATGGCTGAGATGGACCCCCCGCATCACCATTCCATGTCGAATTGGTTATGATTGGAACATGTCAGTGTGCAGGAGGCTAGGGAAAGTCTTTGATTCTGGCTGTCTGCTAAAATCAAACGTTCCCTCCTTCCTGATTTTACCATAGTTCCATCTCTGGAAATTACTTGTACAAGGTTGATGCAGTTATCAGTTCTGGGTTAAGACTTTGGCAGCCAGCAACCATTTGGTCAGACCTTGAGCAACGGCAGAAAAAAACATGGAAGAGATAAAACTTCAAGCTGTGTGCAGAGTGTGCCCTTACTGAATGGAGGATGTCATGTGCTCTTTTGCTTTCTCAACAATAATCCGAGAATGCCTTGACTTACATAGCTGAGCAGATGTTCTCTTTGCGGCAAATCTATTAGTTCCTTGCCTACACTGTTGAGTAGGTGGTGCAAAAATGAAAGCTATAAGGAAGGAGCCAGCTGAGATAGGAAAGGATCTGAGCGGCCTCTGAGAGATCAGGAGCTGAGAGACAATGACCCAGGATTCAGAGGTCAGGGGCATCTGAGGGAGCAACTCTGCTTTGTGTTCAGCTGACTTTTCTCTAACAAGGGAGAAAATCTGGGCAGCCACAGCTCATTTGCAATTCAAAGAGCAAGAGCCCGATGGGGTTGAAAACATACTTTGTGTGGCAGCGTTCACAGTACCCATGTTCCAAAGACTTCCTGCTCAAGGGAAGTTGTCCCATACATTTAGGAACGTTTCATTGACATGGGTCCCTTGGTGCCACCACTTTTCCCCTTTTCTCTTCTTTCCCTTTCTTATTTCTCCTTCTGTACTGTCTGTCACTTTAATTCAGACTAGCCATCTGGAACCTTCCCTGCTAGGTAACATTTCCACATCAAATTAAAAAGTTCCTTTTCTACCTCCCCAGAGCTCTGGTATCAGGATGGTTGAGGAAGGTTGTTTAAATGGTACTCTGGGCACTGGCCAGGTAGCATAGCTGGTTAGAGCATTGTCCCGACAGGCAAAGGTTGCAGATTTGATCCCCAGCCAGGGCACATACAAGAAGCAAACAGCGAATGCATAAAAAAGTGGAACAGCAAATCAGTGCTTCTCTTTCTCACTCTCTCTCTCTTCTCCCCTCACCCAACTTAATATATATATATTTTAAATGGTAGTATGATGTGGAAATTTCCCGGGGATTTCAATTACCTTGCTCTCCCTACCCTTCATAATAAAGGTTAATCATGAGAGGGAAGAAAACAATACACCATCTTATGAGAAATGAAGGTTGAGTTAGATGGAACCCACAGAGCTGGCTGAGATTTCAATTTTCTTACTGTAGCGAAAACTGCATTGCTGTTGATTGCTGCAGCAAAAATCACTTACCAGCGGTCTCTTGTGATCCCATCATGCAGTGGGCCACCAGGTGTGGACTGAGTCTGCTAAGATGGTTGCTGAAGCATTTCCTCATTATCGCCCTCCACCTAGTCCTGGAGATCCTGCAGATGCGCAAAGACGGTGCTTTTGTGCAAATGAACAAGGAGGTCCCTGATATCATGGCGTTAATTGAAGAAATGTTTTCTTCTCCTACCCTTTCTCTGTGACCTTTCCTGGCCTGAGCTGAATTTATGCTTTTCTGCATGTGTTCCACAGAGTGCCAGATTTGGGTCAATAATAATAAACGATAAACAGGGCTACTTTCCAACTATCTGCTATGTGTCAGACAGTGAAGTGAGTGCTTCATCTACATCATCCCTCCTAGTTTCAATAACCCTGTCTTGTCAGAGATTGTCTTCCAGTGTCTGTCCGTCCCTTCTTCCTAATAACACAATCCCGTGTGTTTTAGCGAAGCACATGACTCCCTGAAGTAAGATTACGTATCCCAGCTTCCCTTGTAGCTCTGTGTGCCCTCATGGTCAATGGGACATAGCAGAAGAGCTGTGTGTAGTCTTCAGGAAATGTCCTTCATTGGGGGGGATTTGCCCCTTTTTTGTGCTTTTCTTTTAATGCTGACTGGGATGTGGACATGATGGCTGGGCATGAGCAGCCACCTCAGCCCATGAGCTGGAAACCACTTGAAGGAGCCGCAGTCCTTGGTGATGATGAGGGATAACTTTGAGATTTTAGGTCACCTACATCTGAACCTGTCCTGCCAGAAACATCCTGCCTGAAAGTAGTAGGATGAGGTAGTAGAGAGTATGGGCTTTGGGTTAACACCTGAGTTAACATTCTGCCTTTTTTCCACACTCGCCAGCTTCTTGACCTCTGGCAAGTTATGTAATGCTCTGTGTCTGATTCTTCATTTGTAAAATCAGTATAAAGAAAACCTTAATGGATTGGGGGACAAAGTAAATTATACAATATTAGAGGCTCAGTGGACAGATTCATACATGGATGGGATCTGGCTGGCCCACCCCGATTGCACGGGATTGGCCTGGCCGATCGGAGGGAGGGGATATTGGAGGTTGACCCTGTCCCCTGGTTGAACTCCAAGTTGAACTCCGGGTAGAGGGAACAATTTGCATATTAGCCTTTTATTATATAGGATATTTAAAATTTTCAGCATTGTGTCTGGCATATGGTAAGTGCATGACAAATGGGAGGTATTATTCTAACATTATAGACAAGTAGCCCTGAGCATGAATCCATGTGCCAGTAGCTCGCCAGTAGCTCGCTGCTGCCCTCCAGTAGCTTTCCACCTGCTACCCTGCCCTTCTGGAGCTCCCCCCACAGCCCCTCCCTCCGTCATAGCTTGCTGTCTGCCCACTCCATAGCTTACTGCCCCACTCTCCTGCTGATCTGTGGTCCAGTTGGCCTTTATTATATTACATATTATATCTTTATTATATAGGATGAGGAGAATCTCATTGGACTTTGAGAACAAACCTAAGAGAATTAACATCCTTGAGGCCTCACAGTGCATTCAGAGGGTTAGACCCAGGAACCCCCAAGACTTGTAGTGTTTCCATGATCTTGACCACCATGAATGCCCAAATGTCTCCATTAAAAATAAGAAAAAAGTGGTTAACTCTTTCTCATACTTTCTGGTTAACACACCTGAACATGTATACACACACACACACACACACACACACACACACACACACTGTGGAATCAGACCTGGATTTAAACGAGCATTGCACATGTCTGCTCTAAGCTTTGCAATGTCTCCTTCAGCTCTCTCAGTCCCTGTCCACAGTTTCACGCTAGACATCTAACCTCCCCTGAGTTCCTAAGCACCATAAAATCTTTGAATATTCTCAGCCCCTTTGATTCTTTAGATAGCTTGCAAGCAAAATTGCAAGAGCAAGTTTGCTGTTAATTTTTGTCTTCAAAAAGGTTATTTGATACATTTCCAAACAGCAACTTAGGAGCAGTAGAGAGAGGTTATATGGTTAAGGCCAATATTTTTCAGTTTGAAATATGAAGACTGAAGTTATTGGAGAAGACGATAGTGACTATTTCTCAAGTGATTATTAGGATCAACTGTTTGGCACTGCAAATGTGGGAGAGAAGTGAGTAGAAGACTCACTTCATGGCTAAATATGGTGCCAACCCCAATTTTATGGTTGCTGATGCATTTTTCTCATCCACAAAGAATGTATGTTGGCAGGTTTCTCTCCCGCCTTCACGGAGTAGTTACTGCTCTTCGGCCTCTTCTCATGGTCTGATGATTCTCGGTCACTTTCTCAACTTTGAATTATGCACATGGCAATGGCTATTTCCAGACAGAAAGCTATAGAATCCTTAGAAGAGTTGAAGAAATTATCAAATGTGAATCTACACTTTGATTCGAGTGAATCACAGGAACAGATCCTTTGGGTTTTACACATCCATGAGAAGATTTGGGCTCTTGTGTGCTACACTATGAGTGTTCTTCTTCTCTGAAAAGATGCACTTTCATTATTTAAATTGTATTAGAAAATATTCATATTGTGTTTGATGGGTTTTTATCTTTATATCTTGAAAAGAATGATTTTGAAAGTCAAGTTTCATATATCCCAATTTTAATATTATATTTCTTACTGGAGTAGTTAGCCTCCTTCTCCCTTATCTTTTCTGAACTCACCTAAAAAAAATAGGCAAAGGATAAAGCAGGTGGAGACCAAAATGTCACCTTTCCCACTGATAAAGCTGTCATTGAAGGGAGTGGAGTATATCTGTGAGCAAATGGACTTCCTATTGCTGAGGCCAAGTATTGGCAGGACTGCCCACAATCCAATAGGCAGAGTCAGATCACCAGAAGCCTACACACAGCTCGGTATGGACCATGAAGCTTTACTACTGAGCCTACCAGTGGTTCAGAAGCCATCTGTAGTAGAATCACCACTCAGGTAAGTCCCTCCACTGGCCTAGGAAGGGTTATGAGGGCCGCAGAGAGACCATTTTGCTAATGGGGCTTAAACCATAGGATAGGGAGCACTTGAGTGGGAAGAAGTATCTTCTCTCCAACAATCTCAAATGATGAAGTATACTATAGCAGGCTTCTTCCACTCAATCGGCTTTGGTTCCTATCCCTCTTACTTCCTCACTGCCCCTTGAACATTCTCATTAGAGTAAGAGAAAAATACTATGTGGTAAAAAGGGCACTGGACATGGGTCCTGGTTGGGGCCAGTGGGTGAGCAAATGGGCTTTCTGGATCTTGTTATGGTGCAGTCTTTGTGTGTGTGTGGTCCCTCGGTGTAGGAGAGGTTGCTCCTTCTTGCTAACAACATCACACCACTCCTATGGTCTGGGTCTCATCCCTCTTACTCTGGGGAACTTTCCCCTCTCCTGTCCATACAACTTCTTTTTCTTCTTCTTCTTTTTTTTTTTTTTTTGTTCTTAACTGGATTTCTTTCTTAGGCTTTTGGACACTGTCAGGTCTTTCCCACTGAGAAGCATGTCCACACTGGTCCCCATTCTTTCTGGCGATTCCTCTGTCTGAACCCTTTTTTAAAATTAGAAGGACCTCTTTAAAACGTTGTCAGAGTGTACTGCCTCAGTTCATGCACCCCCTCAAAGCAGCCTGGCTTTTGGCTTCCAGCCTTATGATGCCCCAAATGACTCTTGCCATGTGGCCAATGATCTGCAGCACAATCCAAAGGACACATTTGTTCTTGATTTCTCAGCATTAACTGACACTGCGGACCAGTTCCTGGTCTCCAAAAAGCTCATTTCCCTTAGTTTTCATGACACAGCACTTCCTTGGTGATCTGCCTTTGAAGGCATTATCTTTTAGTTGGAGTTCTGCAATACCTGGGTCCTTGCTAATTTTCACTTGGTTCTTGCTCAGTGAAATGATGACTAGACAATGAGATCATCATTCAATAAATTTTTATGAGCACCTATTCCATAGAGAATTCGACAGTAGGAGAAAAATCCCAGCTCTGATGGAGCTTACACTCTAGTGGGAGAAAAGGGTCAATAATGGAATAAATAAACGAGTATATAATATATTAGGTGGTGATAAGTGTATGAAGAAAACAAGTCAGGTGTGTGTGTGTGTGTGTGTGTGTGTGTGTGTGTGTGTGTTTTATGCTAACTCTCTCTATATAAAAGCCTAAGTGACTATAGCAACTGAATGGATGACCGAACAGGATGTGTGGGGTGACCAGGCTGGCAAGGAAGGCATTTGAGGGTGACTAAGCTGGCCTGGGGAGCAGTAAGGGGCGACCAGACTGGTGGGGGGCAGTTAGGGGCAACCAGGCCAGCGAGGGGGGCAGTTAGGGGCAATCAGGCAGGTGAGCAGTTTAGGAGCCAATGATCCTGGATTATGAGAGGGATGTCTAAGGGTCCCCCCGCCTGTTATAGTTATATAGAAGGTTCAGAAATAGAAAAAAAATTAGTGATGAATTTTGGTATCAGAGTAATCCTGGCTGCATACAAGTTAGGAAATGTTCCCCCCTCTTGTAGTTGTTTTTTTTTTAAAGAGTTTTAAAAGAATTGGTGTCAATTTTTCTTTAAATCTTTAGTAGAATTCACCTATGAAGCTATATGGCCCTGAACTTTTCTTCATTGGGAAGTTTTTGATTCCTGATTTAGTCTCCTTACTTGTTATAGGTTGGAAGTGATTCTCTATTTTTTCTTGAGTCAGTTTAGGAAATTTTATACATTTCTAAGAATTTGCTCTTTCATCGAAGTTACCTAATGTATTCGTGCACAACTGTTCATAGCATTCTCTTCTAATCCTTTTTATTTCTTTAAGGTTGGTTGTAATGACCCCACATTCATTTCGTTTTTTTCTTTGTCAGCCTAGCTAAAGGTTTCCCAGTGTTGGAAGTGAGTAACTGAGCCGTGGAGTTATCTGTTGGTGAGGATGACAGAGAATAGCAGCAGCTTGCATTTACCGAGAACTTCCTGAGTACTCGGAGTTTCTTCCAAATTCTTTACCCAGATGGTAAGTGGAGCGGTTCTTACGATCATCATTCTCACTTTCCAGATGAGGAAACGGGATGGAGAGGCACATGCATTTGCCTGAGAGCTGGTGGCTGACGTGGGCAGAACCAACATTCTGACCCCAGGGCCCCGTCTGCACCTCTGAACTTTGACCTTCCACAGTCTGTGAGTTCAGGAAAAAAGAATTATTATCATAACAATATCAAAACAGAGACAATGGGACACAACCTCATGTCACAGGCCTCCATTTGGAGAGCATGTTCCCCTTTTCGAATTATGCATGAAAGCTGTCATTTCCAGCGCTGGTAACAAATGGTACAATCTTTTTACCTCCTAATTTTACTCCCCAGCTGGTTCCAGGATATTAATAACTGGAGTAGGACCGTCCCTAATACATTTTGGCTTTCTTAAAAATCAGCTATTTTCCAATACATGCCATTTTAGAAAATATATTTTTCCCAAGTATTTTCCTCCTTCCTGGGGAAACAAAAGCATGCTTTAACAGCAAGCGCACAGTCCACATGCTTCTGATTTATTCATACTCACATCTCCAAAATGTTGCTGAATAAGAGCGGTTTTAACCTTCAAACTCTCTTGAATCAGAATTTCTTAACATTTCCTTCCTCTTGAACACTGAGTGGTATTTTGCTGAGGGAATGGATAATCCTGATATCACCATAAGGGGATGGTTCAAAACCAAAAGCCAGGGTTCTAGAAGGGTCTTGGAAGAGCATGCCACCTCATCCACAGCTGGATCATGGGGTGACTCAGAGCCCCCAGGTAACTAATGGCATAGGTTAAGGATGATAGTGGCTCCAAAGACATACTAGTAAAGAGTTGTTAATCATTGGCCATTGCCACACAGCCCACAGTGGATGGAGCATTTTCCATATACTATATACACTGAGTGGCCAGATTATTGTGATCTCTGAATGCATGTGTGTGTGTGTATTTAAGAGGCCCAGTGCATGAATTCATACATGGGTGGGGTCTAGCCAGCCTGGCCAGGGGGAGGGGACATGGGCGGTTGGCCAGCCTGCCTGCTGGTCAAACTCCTGGTTGAGGGGACAACTTACATATTAGCCTTTTATTATACAGTATACACAGAGTGGCCAGATGATTCTGCATTCAGCGATCACCATAATCTGGCCACTCAGTGTATATGTAAAGAAAGGCGAGTGGGAGAAAAATGTCTCCTGTCAGCTTGGGCTTTAAAAAGAAGAAGGAAGTAGGGGTGAATGAATGTTTTTAAGCTCAGGCACATGTTTGAGGGGGAGGAAATGAGACTGAGTGAGAAGCAAAGTGCTGATGCTGAGGATCCTCTGTGACCTCCGAATGACCCAGAAATCTCACCAGTTCCTGTAACAAATGCCACAAAATGTGCCTCATGCTATGAGCAAGTCTTGTCCAGGAAGCATGGGCATTGAGTGAAGTCAGCAAAATCAGGAGCGGTGCCAACCAGGCTCCTGTTTAAGGGGAGATCTCAGTGTCCCTCCACCAATCATCCATCCATCCATCCATCCATCCATCCCACTATCCATCCCGGAAACACTGGGGAAGACAGGCAGAAGGACAGAAGGACATGGAATTAAATTCTACCGATCACTTGCTCTGCGAGTAATGACACAGGCTTCATAGCAGTACAGTGCTCACTGAATGGTGGTCACTGGCCGGGAATGCTGTGTTGAGAAAGGATTCCAGGGTCCAGTCTGTCTTCTACAGCCAAGAAAGTTGAAATCCGTTCAGGGATATCAGGTAATGATAATAGTGTCACCAGTCTCTCACATCCTCAGATGTGTCTCAGCTTCCCCCTCCCCACCCCTCCACCTTCCCTCTCCCCCTTCTCATACCCCCACTCCTTGCACAGAGCTGGTTAGATGGAGGAGACACCTGCCCAAGGTGGTCAGGAGTGAGAAGGGCTGGGCATGGTTAGGAGGCAACCGCAGGCTCTGAGGAGTGAGAGCGCGGCCTGGGCAGCACGTGCCGCTCTGCCAGGAAAAGCACTGACAGCTCCTGTACATGGGGAACCTCTCCCTGCTCCGCCCGGCCCTGCTCTGCTTGTCTCCAGACCTGCGGGCCCTGGGACTGTGCTCAGGAGGCCAAAGCCTCCCCCACCCATTTGCTGATTCGCTGGGACCGCAGTGATGCAGGAGAGCACAGCGGGGCAGTCAGACAGCCCCGGGACCCTGACTTGGCCCTGAGAAGCCATCTGCTCCCCGGCATCTGCTGAGCCTCAGTGTTTTGGTCGGTGAGACAGAATAAAACCATCGACCTGACAATAATGCAGGGAGGCTGGAACCAGTTTGGCTCAGGGGATGGAGCATCGGCCTGCGGACTGAGGGGTCCCGGATTCAATTCTGGTCAGGGGCATGTGCCTTGGTTGTGGGTACATCCCCAATTGGGGGTGTGTGCAGGAGGCAGCTGATCCATGTTTTTAGCGCTCTCTCTCTCTCTCTCTCTCTCTCTCTCTCTCTTTCTCTCTCCCCCCCCCCTTCCTCTCTGTAAAAAAATAATAAAATATATTTTTTAAAAAAAGATTGCAGGGAGGATTAAAGGTGGCATACACAGCCGGGTCTGTAGCAATACTTTCTAAAGCGTTTATGTTTGTATAAAAATGCCCTGGGCTTTCAATTGGCTCCTGGTTTTCTAGGCTAGTGGTGGGCAAACTGGGGTTCTTGAACCACATGCAGCTCTCGAGCTGTGGTTTGCTGCTCTGTTGACTCATGAGTTTGCTGACCACTGGGATGAGGGCTCAATCACAAGGAACAACAACAGCCTGTCATTATTGAAATGGAGAGTCTCTGGGCCAGCGGTTCTCAACCTGTGGGTCTCGACCCCTTTGGGGGTCGAACGATCCTTTCACAGGGGTCGCTTAAGACCATCGGAAAACACATATTTCCCATGGTCTTAGGAACCAACACACCGCTCCTCGGTGTAGCAAAGTGTAGCAATGTAGTTTACTGTTGTCATATGAAGACTGTTACTCATGCTACACCACGATTCAAGACAAAATTTCATTTATTTGTCATTAGAAATAAATATTTCACAATATATAATTACATATTGTTTTTGTGATTAATCACTATGCTTTAATTATGTTCAATTTGTAACAATGAAAATACATCCTGCATATCAGATATTTATATTACAGTTCATAACAGTAGCAAGATTACAGTTATGAAGTAGCAACGGAAATAATTTTATGGTTGGGGGTCACCACAATGTGAGCAACTGTATTAAAGGGTTGCGGCATTAGAAAGGTTGAGAACCACTGCTCTAGGCCATTATCAATGTTTCTTACACTTAGTAGGTCCGAAAGGGAGGGGAAAGAGGTCAGTGACAGGAGGCTGGGCAGGGCAGAAGGCAGTGAGCCAGAGGCCCATCTGGCAGCGGTGGGGAATGGCAGCGGTGGGGAATGGCAGCAGAGTGAACGCTGAGGACAAAGGAAAGGGACGTCCCTTCCCTGCCAGGAGCTGAGATACTGGTCTCCTGTCCTGCGGGGGCTGCCACGTCCCCCAGAGCAGAGGCCTGTGCTCTGGGGAGGGACAAAGGAGAATTCAAATGCCGTTCACACAACAGCGACTCCAAACCCCGGGTCGTTTCCGGATTTGCCTGTTGACAAACCCACGGGGCCCTGGGCCCATTGAGGGGGTTCCTGAGGAGCTGTGGGGGCTGCGGGGCAGGGTGTATGTGTGTGGGGGGGCAGGGGGAACCTCCTGTGACTTCTGACAAAGGCAAACAGAATATGAGGAAACCCTGCAGTCGAGGCCACCAAAGGAACCAAAACCCCACGAGAAAGCCCCCTCAGCAGACCACGGAGTCGTCCCTGCCGTCTGAAATGTGCAGCTCGTGGTTCCTGAGGGAGCCACGTGGTGGGGAGTCTGATGATTTAGTAACGACCACAGCTGCGTCCAGGCCTCCGGGTCCCCTCGGAAGCTGTACCCCCGCTCCAGAGCGGGCGCCAGACCAGCTGGGCCTGCCTCCCTCTCCCCAGCTCTCCGTCCAGGTTCTGCACGGCGTTCGGGGCAGGCCGAGCTCGGCGGCCGGAGATGTTATCAGACTCCGATGAATCGAATTCCGGCGGCAGGAAGCCGAGCGAGGCTAGCTGTTTACCTTCCTGGACAATGCATTTCTGGCCACGAGGTCCAGCCCTTCATCCTGCTGCTGGAGGGAGTTGGAAACGGTCAGATGTTTTCCCATGTTCCTCTTCCCTGTGGTCATGGCACAGAAAGAGGGAGAAGATGCCGCTTTCCCGGACCCTGCCAGGGGGACAGTGGGCATCCGTCGGCAGCCACTTTCTCACCTCTGAGTGCCCCTGGTCAGTGTCTCCCCACTGTGTGTTCCCAGCATGGGCAGAGGGGAGCTGAGCCAGGGATCAGCAGCGGGAGGGGAGAGCCAGGCGAGGTGGCTCGCTGCAAAGTGGCCGGGTGGGGTCCCCGCATGATCTCAGCTTGCAGCTGCAGAGCGGCCTGCAGCTGGCCGGGGTGTGGCTCCGGGGGTGGCCGGCTCTGTTCAGTCTCACTGGCCGGCTGGTGTCTACCAGAGCCTCTCTTTCTTCCTCCAGAGAAGGAAGAAAGGCATGGTGGGGGCTGGGGGTGGGTTTGCTCATTCATGGATGCATGTGTTTATCTATCCATCCACCTAAACTTTTATTTTTCTTTTCTTCACACTGGCTCTGGGCTAGGTGCTGCGGACGTGGAAACCATAAGATTAGGTTCCTGCCCTCCTGAGCGCACAGTCTTGCAGGCAGGAGAGGTCAATATGCAGGAACATCTACAAAAGTCACCTGCAGGGTAACGGGAGTATGACAGGTGCCCAGCCGGGTCTGGGAAGGTCCAGAGAGCTGATGGGGAAAGGTGAGTGAAGGATGCTGAAGTGGGCAGAGGATTCCAGAGGACAGCCTGGCGCTGGGGAAGAGCATCGCCCAGGACAAAGGCAAGGCCGGAAAAGATTGTGAGGAGGGAGTTGAAGGCAAAGGTGGCCGCGTGAACTATCTAGTTCTCACTATCCCGTGGAGACTCCGGTTTACCGAGAGCGGACTTTTCCTTCCCCTGAACTCGGAGACATGCTGGGGTCTCTGTATCAGGATCACTCAGCACCATTTACAAACCACAGATCAGGCAGCGAGGCTCCGTGGGCCAGGCCAGGCCCAGGGAGCGATCTCTTGCGGCTGTTTCTTGACCGTGAAAAAAGCCCGAAGACTTGATACACTATTGACGATCTTACCCCTCACGAGGTCAGGGCTCCTCGGAGGAAGAGGGGAGGAAAGCCTGGCACCATCTCCCTGGAAAATGCACATTGTTTTGCATAACGTTTCAGGGGTTTCCAGAACCGTCCTCCCTCCGATGCCCACTCATACATTCCAGGCTGGGGCTGGGACAGTTGGAATAACCCGTGTAGACACCTCAGAGCTGCATGGTGAACTGGCCAGATGTGGGCGTTCGGCTGGGAGACTCGGGACTCCAGGAGGAACTACCAGGGTGCCCTGGCCAGGGTTATGGGAGGGGCGGCCTGTTGACCAGAGCTCTTGCCCAGGTGCCTGGTGGCCCGGGACCTTGGACCTAGCAGAGTCGGAAGCAGCCTTTCAGACTGGCCACCGGGCTGCCTGTGAGCGCAGGACCTGGGATGAGATCGGTGCTTGTTGTCAGCCATTCACTAGTGACGCAATGAAATGGGTTCCAGTACTTTCCCTTGACTTCAGTTGGCGAATGAAGGCGGAGGGTGATCCCAAGACCATTCCCCAGCGGGAAAGAGTGAAGGCAGCTGTTTGGGGAAGCGGCAGGGACTGTGTGTAGCTTATCTGTAGACTGAGCTCTGAAAGAACGGGGAACTCTTTCTCAGAGGGCTCCCGCAGGGCCAGCACGAGAGCCAGGCAAGGGAAAAGCTGGCTGTAAGTGTGAAATGTAAGGGGGGAAGGGGAGGCGCCAAAAGACTCAGCAATCAAGATACAGGATATTCCCATGCACATGCAAAGAATTAAAAATAAATGCAAAAATATCCATGATGGATAAAATTTCCAAGTTTTAAATCAAGATGTACATTCATGGCCCTGCCTCCCTCACCTCACCCTAACCCCAGCCCTAGGCGGGGCAGCCAAGAAGCATATGCCCTTAAAGTCCCACACTTGTATTTGAGCAAGACTTTGAATCCCAGTGAGGGAGTGCCTGCTTGTGGCCGTCTTAGCGAGGTCCCGGGCAGCGTGGACACGGCTCCTTCTCTGTTAACTTCAGTCCAGCCTGCCCATCTTTGCCTAAGGCAGTGGTTGGCAAATGGCGGCTCCGAGTCACATGCGGCTCTTTGGACCCTTGAGTGCGGCTCTTCCACAAAATACCACGTACGGTGGGATTGAAACTTCGTGGCCCAGGCGCAGAAGTCGGTTTTCGGCTCTCAAAAGGAATTTCAATCGTTGTACTGTTGATACTTAGCTCTGCATTTGATGACCACTGGCCTCAGACATAGGTATTGGCAGTGACCCAAAGGTTCCACCAGGTGGCACTCTTGATCCAACCAGGTATCCCTGAAAAGGAGCATCTCAGCCAAACTGAAGAGATTTAAACAAGTTGCTAAATTGTTGCCAGTTTTTGTTTTGTGTTTGAAAGGCAGAAGAGTCCTTTTGAGCAAGGATTGGGGTAATCAGAGATGAGCAGGGATTGGGGTAATCAGAGATGAGATATAAAGAAGATCCGAGCAAGGTAGAGCCTTGCCCTTCAGCCGGTGAGAAAAGCGAGAAATATAAGCCTCCTCTTCTCAGGTGCCACATAAGCACACAGGGCTTGGGAGAGAGAGCGGGATTAGTGGTTTTCGGCGGAAGCATAGCCTGCTGGGAAGAAGCTGGGCCACCCACCTGCCGTGTGGGCTCCAGCCACGCACTAGCGGTGATTTTGGACTTTACAAGCCTGAGATTCTGCATCTTTAAATGAAGATGATTGTAGCTGCCCTCCTGCATGGCTCTTAAAGGATTAAATCAACTGATGTACCTACATAAGGCTATTTGCATGGTGTCTGGCTCCAAGGAAGTGTTCATCCAAGGAGAGGTCCTGCGGTGGACTTTTAGGCTGAGCAGCTAGGTTTTGTGGCCTTCTGGGCTGTGACATTAATTAAGGAGGTGACCTCAACGTGACCCAGAGAAATAACTTGATAATGAACCAAGGCTTCGGCCGAGTCAACCAAAAGAATTTCCCACCTGGCTCGGGTTTCGCAGGTGTGATTTCTGAACCAGGAAATGAAGCTGGGCTCTCCAGGACTGTCTCACCCACCCTCCGTGACTCGGGAAACACCTGACCGCCAGGTGCCTGACCCTATTTTAACTGTGCACTGTTGTGGAAAGTGTCCCTTTACACGTATGCAGAGCAGGGCCTGGCCACTGTCTCCTGAAATCCGGACCTCACAGGGTGCTCCGAATGAGCTCTTCTTCAGTGAGAATGCTGTTGGCAGAGGTCCCCCGTTTACTGAGACTTACTTTGTGCCAGTCACTTTACATACCACCTGGGGAGGTAATCTAACCCCTTTCATGAACAAGTAAGTTTAGGTTTAGGGACATGTAGTACCTTACAAAGGTTCCTTCGGTCAGTAATTGGTATACACTTAGGTCTTCTTGACTTCTAAATTTCATCTATCTATCTATCTATCTATCATCTAGCCACTCGATATGTTGAATACAAACTATTCTGATCTATTCATTAAAGCAAGCTCCTTAGACACCTCTAGAGTATATGGACATTTTTCTTTAAATTTTTCTTAATTTGTATTGGTTTTTCACAGAGAGGAAGGGAGAGGGACAGAGAGTCAGAAACATTTAAGAGAGAGAGACATTGACCAGCTGCCTCCTGCACGACCCCCACTGGGGATGTGCCCGTCACCAAGGTACGTGCCCTTGACCGGAATCGAACCCGGGACCTTTCAGTCTGCAGGCCGACGCTCTATCCACTGAACCACACCGGTTTTAGCCGGACATTTTTTTGGTAGCATCAATTGGGCCTTTTTTCTTGAAAATACAGAGATGCATTCCTGGCTCTATCCCCACAGATACCTACGTAACCCATAGATGTGATTTTGTGAAGTAGCATGTTCTTGCTCAGAGGCTCCATAACCCAGGTTAATGTCTTCTCCACATCGGTCGCACTTCTGGGAATGCCAGAGAGAGTCTTGCTCCGGGCCCACGCACCTGGGAGGCAACCAGACAATGAATGCCATTCTCCTCTCTGCCCCCAGCTCCCTGTGCTGGCACGGGGAGAGCTAGCTGGCCCGCATGGTCTCACTTTTCAAGGGGAAGCGGTTGGGCAAGAGAGGAAGTGTCAGAACAAGGCCAGGTTGGCCTGCCTGCAGGAAGGAGCAGGAGAGCACATGCTGTCGTCCCCACGGACAGGTGCCACCAACTACCAGGGCGAGGGATTTGCTTTTCCAGTTCCCGATGGAGAGGTCAGCTGCCCGTCAAACGGTGAGGAGTCAACTGTGGAGCCCCTGTGGGTAAGTGAGAGTTCCCCCTTAGAACGCGTTTGTCCCCCTCAATTCAGTTTATTTCCGATGTCCGGATGGTAGCTCACCTCGGATTAGTACAATCGTCTCTAGGAGATCCATGGAGAATCTGTTTTGTTAGAATACGTGGCTTTTAATTAGTTCGCGAGAGAATTTCCTCTCCAGGACTTAAAAAGACACACAAACTGTTTGTTTTGTTGTCAAATTATTTCAATGAAAATATGGCTGGTTATATTTATTTAGTAACAAATCAGTCACTCCCTGTTGACATAATTAGAAATGGATTTGATCCTAAATGTCAATGAGGTTATGGATTAAGAGAGGAGAAAAATAATGTTTTTCTTCGTACAGCGTGAACGGCCCATAAATCTTTTTGTTAAAACAAAAATAAGCCAACAGGGTATCATAAAATATGGAATGCCTACGATGTCTCCCGGAGATAGATACATTGGAAGATGTTTTGCATTTTTCACCAGCCGCACATGGAGATGAAGAGAGGCTTGGAGGGAGGGGCCAGGTCTTATGCATTTCTTCATCCTCAGCCCCTGGCACAGGGTTGACACGTGGTCTATGCTCAACATGTGTTTACCAATTGCAAGGAAAGTCCAGCACATGATTCTCCTTGACCGATTCCCTGAGATGAACAGGGCCAGTCCTCTGCCCCTTTAATCCCTGTCAGCACCAGGCCCCTCCTCCGAGGGTACAGCACAGGAGTCTGGGCACAAGCTACCGCTAAAGGGGTCAGGGCCCGGGGAAGAGAGAACCCTGGTCCCCACCCCCCTCCTTTTTTCATATGGATGAGTCAGAAGGAGCGGACCTTGGCTGAGTTGCAGGTCTGACAAAGTGGAGGGGAGGCCCTTTGATTGAGCACCTATGACTGTGCATCAGGTCAGGAGCTTTTTTTTTAAATTTTATTTTTAATTTACTAGGAGCATCTAGGGGCCTTATTTAGTCACTATTCTCCCAATATAGTATATACACATATACATGGGTGGGGTCCGGCCAACCTGGCCAGGGGGAGGGGACATGGGCAGTTGGCCGGTCTGCCTGATGGTCAAATTCCTGGTCGAGGGGACAATTTGCCTATTAGTCTTTTATTATATAGGAATATACATATGTGATACATTTTATAATGCAATTTGTAATCAACTTGTTTCATCCTGAACAATAAATAAATATGTAAGCAGCTCTTCTCTATCCATTAGTCTAATGTTTCTTCAACAAATCACTGTAACTTATTATGGGCCCATGAATTTTTAAATCCACTTTATAAATCAACTTGTTTCCTAGATAGAAAGCCTGCTATTTACCATTTACTGGGCTCTGCACCTGCCAGAGGCAATCCTGGTAGGCACCCCATTTTGTTTTTGTTCCTCGCCCCCCAAACCTCTCCAGGGGATTTCAGTGCTGTCCCCAGGCCCCTGCCCCAGAAGCAAGCAGGCGGGTGTCCAGGCCTCTGGTTTCCCAGCCAACCGTGGAAAAGTGCCAGGATATACTGAGTGGCCAGATTATTATGTGTTCAGAGATCATCATAATCTGGCCACTCAGTGTATACTGATTATTTTATATAATAAATTTTATTATATACATTTTCATTTATCTTTGTATATTTATATACTTATGTATTCTTCTAATACGGAATGTCAGGAGCTTTATTTATTTATTCTTCTTCCATTGGATCCTCACGAGAAGGTTGTGAAGCCACTCACGTCCTAACTGCGTCTCCATAAGTGGAGGAGACCACGTCCTGCAGAGCCGAGAGGGAAAGGACCTGGGGTTCAGATCTGAGGAAGCTCCTTCCAGGAGGCCGGCTCCCCTCTCGGCAGCAACAAGGGCGCAACCTGAGTGGTAGCCGGTGTTCGTGACCTTGGGAACAAAGGCCCTGGGAGGGGACTGGTGGACTTGGCAGGTAACCCACCAGGGACGAGAGAAGGAACCTGACTGGCGACTGAACGATTCATTTCGTGTTGGAAAAATGCTTTTCCCTCATCCAGAAGCTTCCTTTTACACCTGGAAGCTCTCCTGCTGAACCCAGCACCTGGCCAACTCCTCACGCTAAGGCTTTCGGACCTGCCAGGAGTCCTCCGGTTTTTAATTGGTCAGAGAGAAAGGCTCCTTTGATGATAAGAGGGGGAGAGCACTTAAGTTTCCAGGTGATTTAATGCAATTATCTCTCCTGGGTCTGAGGGTGAAATGAGCAAGAGCGTGAGCACCAGCCTGCCGTTCTCTCGCCAGCTCTCTGCAGGCTGGCGTGCCCTTACGGTGTGAAGGGCACTAATAAAACACCTGCTCATCTGAGTTTCCTGTTCTTTCACTGTCGGGAGAGAGGCTGTTTTCATTTCTAATCCATTTTGAACCTTTGTGTATTGAACTTGCACTTGGTTCCGTTGAGGAATCTCCCCATATTCGTTGCCTAGAACCATAAGGAGGAGCTACAAACCGGGTGCATAATCAACAGAAACGCGTTGTCTCCCGGTTCTGAAAGTCCGAGCTCCAGCTGTGGGCAGAGGGATTCCCCCTGGGTGGGGGCGAGGGAAGGATCTGTGCCAGCGTCTCTCCCAGCTTCTGGCGGTTTGCTGGCAATCTTTGGCATTCCTGGCTTGGAGGTGCAGACCACGATCTTTGGCTTTATGCTCCGTGGCGCGCTCCCTGGGTGTGTGACTGTGTCTGAATCCCCCCTTTCTACAGGGATTCCAGTCATACTGTGTTAGGGTCCCGCCCTCCTCCAATATGACCTCATTTTAACTAACTAACTCCATCGGCAGTGATCCTATTTGCCAATGAGGCCGTGTTCTGACGCACTGGGGGTTGGGACTTCAACAAACAAGGAATGGAGGGGGGACATGCTTCAACCATTACCTCCACCTGGCACTTCTCCACGGCTGGCTGGAACCAGAGGCCTGGACACCCGCCTGCTTGCTTCTGGTGCAGGGGCCTGGGGACAGCCCTGAAATCCCCTGGAGAGCTTTGGGGAGAAAAAAACCCACAACAAAACAGGGTGCCTACCAGGATTGCCTCTGGCAGGTGCAGAGCCCGGTAAATGATAAATAGCAGGCTTTCTATCTAGGAAACAAGTTGATTTATAAAATGGATTTAAAAATTCATGGGCCCATAATAAGTTACAGTGATTTGTTGAAGAAACATTAGACTAATGGATAGAGAAGAGCTGCTTACATATTTATTTATTGTCCAGGATAAAACAAGTTGATTACAAATCGCATTATAAAATGTATGGGCCCACATGAGGTACAGTGATTTATTGACGAGAAATTAGAATAATGGGTAGAGAAGTGCTACCTTCTGTATTAATTTATTGTCCAGTCAGTGCACAGAAGGTTCTGCATGGGGCCCAGATACCCTCTTCCTGTCCTTTATTGTCCAACACACCACGACTGGTTCTTTCCCGTCTCCTACTGTAAAAAGGAAGCCATGTCATTATTATTACCATGCCAGTTTTTTAAAAAATATTTTATTGATTTCAGAGAGGAATGGAGAGGGAGAGAGAGATAGAAATACCAATGATGAGAGATCATAATTGATCAGCAGCTTCCTGCCCGCCCTCCACCGGGGATTGAGCCACATCCTGGGCATGTGCCCTGACCGGGAGTCAAACCGTGACCTCCCGGTTCATAGGTTGACACTCAACCTCTGAGCCACACCAGCCGGGCTACAATGCCAGTTTTTATTGAAACAAAATACAGTAGT
Source organism: Lasiurus borealis (assembly GCA_004026805.1). Classification (NCBI taxonomy): domain Eukaryota; kingdom Metazoa; phylum Chordata; class Mammalia; order Chiroptera; family Vespertilionidae; genus Lasiurus; species Lasiurus borealis. The sequence goes on from PVJN01016647.1 coordinate 41,046, forward strand.
AGTCTCCCTTCTTCAGTAATACACCCAGTGGACACCTGAAACCTCAGATAGTGCTGAACCCTATGAACACATGTTTATTCCCATGTATACGTTCTTATGCCAAAGTTTAATTTACAAGTTAGACATAGTAAGGGATTCGCAACAATAACTAATAACAAAATAGAATAGTTATAACAGTGCACGGTAACAAAAGTGATATCAATGTGCTCTCTGTCTCTCAGGACACTAGCATGACTCTCCCCGCTTCTTCACAATGCTGGGACTGCCTAGAGACTCCGTTTCTTTAACAGGACCCTTTGTCCTTTCTGTCCGTCCATTCCCTTCCTTCATCGTGAAGCCCTTAGGACATCAGATTCTGGTTGGTGTCTAACTGTCTTCAGAACAAAGCCTCAGTTCAGTTGACCCCAGAGACAGTTTGGGTCCAGCTAAGATAACATCTTGACTTCAGTTGCGTTTCAGCCCCAGGCCCCTGAAAGTGGAAGACCCTAGAGTCCACAGCCTTAAGAAACCAGACAGAACAACGCCATGGTTAATGTCAGGACCTGATACAATGATGCATGACTCCCTGCCCTGGCGCCTACCGATCAATACAGCCCACGACCCCAGCTCCATTAACTACCATAATTAATGACTTTTTCCATATATCACAAGTGCCTCGGAAAGTTACCTTAGCTCACCTCTGACTCTGGGTTTGGCACTATTTTCTCAATTAATAAATCTTTAGTTCTTTACTGCGAACACCCGTTTGCCTTTTGATGCAGACAGGTGAACAGACCCTGTCAGTCCAGTAACAATGTCCCGGGGAGAAAAATTTGTTCTTACTGTAGTTCTTAAGTCAAGAACTTGCACCTTTTGGCTGGAAGTCAGCACTTCACGGCTTCCCTTTGGCAGGTCCCAATTCCAGCATCCCTCCCTCGGTGGCATGTACAGCGTGGACATGTCGCCA
>PVJN01016648.1:0-41162 GCA_004026805.1 Lasiurus borealis
TCTCTCAAGTCTTATCATCCTAAAGCACTTTCCCTCATCTACAAATGCCAGGACAAAGCTTCAGCCTCAAAGTGCATCTTCCAGCAACAGGGCAAAAGCAGAAGCAGAGAGAAGGGCCCACTTCTCTCTCCTAGGAAATATTCTAGAAGTTGTGCAAAAGGCCTCTTTTCTCACCCTGCAGGAAGAGCTTGGTCACGCACAGCCTAATTGCAGAAGAGGCTGGGAAATCTGTAGTCATTTTGTTGTTGTTAATCCTCACCCAAAGATATTTTTCCATTGATTTTTTTTTTCTTTTTAAACAGAGTGGAAGGAAGGGAGGGAAGGAGAGAGAGAGAGAGAGCGAGAGAGAGAGGAGAGAGAGAGAGAGAGAGAGAGAGAGAGAGAGAGAGAGAGAGAAAGAGAGAGAGAGAGAAACATCCCTGTGGTTGCCTCCCATATGCACCCTGACCAGGGCTGGGATCAAATCTGTAACCCAAGTACATGCCTTTGACGAGGAATCGAACCCACAACCCTTTGGTTTGGTTCATGGGCCGATGCTCTAACCACTTAACAACACTGGTCAGGGCAGAACTTGGTAGTCTTAAGTGATCATGTAATCCACTGCATAATTCAGGTGTCTGGTTGTTCGGAGAAAGAAGTGGACAAGGTGGTTGAGAGACACATTGACATATTCGCCATACCTCTTTTAATGTTTTCTTCCTCCAACTGACTATTCCCTACTTTGGGGTCATGTTTTATGAAAGATTGTGCATCAGACAAATTGCATTAAGTAGTTTATAATTCAGGAACTAGCTGAAAATCATGGCTAGTAGGTACCTTTTATTAGATTTTTCTGTCAAATCATGGTGGGATTCCATACTCCCCTCCCTCACCCAGCCCATTGTGCTCATGCAGCCAGAGGTGTCTTGTCCAGTGGAAGTTGATCATGTCACTCCCTGCTCATGAATTCACTGCTCTTTAGAACACAACTCCAAGTCCCTCTTGTGGAACTGAACTGCGACTAATGAGGGAGATGAGGGGCAACCATGAGCCCAGGTGGTCAAGGTCAGAGTTCACAGAAGGAGAAAGTCTCCTTAGCAGGGCATTCAGTCATCAGAGCTGACTGCTTTTCAGGATCTGAGCTGGGGGGGGGGGGTGTTCAACTATGGGGACATAGAGCAAAATGCACCAGTGGGGCTGGTCCTGGAAGCAAGGGGTGCTGGTCCAATCCCCTACTCCCCAGCTCTTTCTCTGTATGTAAGTAACATTCCAGCTTCCTCCTGACCTCAAGCCTTCTCTCTGTTTCCTGTGGTCAAACCCATGCTAAAGGCCTGGTTCCTGTGTTGCAGTGGGAAACTCAGCTGCACAGGTAGGTGACTGCTCAGCTGCTTGGGGGACCCACACCTTGGCACTTCTCTGACTCCCCAAATAGGCTGGGTCACAGGATTGTGTTATCTTATTCGGACCTTGGTCAAAATTAACACAGGGCAGAAGGACAACATTTCTCCACGGTCCTTCTGCAAATATCTGATAATGTGAGTGTAGGAAGGGGACAATTTTGCATTTCTGCCCTGCAGTGTGGCTCACAGCTTTTTTCCACATTTCTTGCTGTTAGGAATTACCGTGATAATTCTCTTTCTTTCTTCCATTTAGTGGTTGTGATTAAGTCCAAGTACCGCTTCACTATGTGCTTCTCAAACTGGAGGCTGCAGGGGCCGATTCTGTGCCAGAAGGATGCAAAACGGAGCATCCAATACAACTTTTTGAAGCATCAAGATGATTGCAAGATTTGGAAAAGCCAAGTACTTTAGTAAGAACTTTCCCTCCCTCTCCCACACACATGGAAGAAAGGAAGAGCATGGGAGGTAAGAAGGGTCCCAGGAAAAGTAGTCCAGTCTCTGAAGTTTCACCCAGGTTGGGGCCACGTGACAGACCTGCCGTGAAAGTGGCCTCTCCTCTTATTGTCCACAGGCTGCAGGCCATTCTCCAAATTCACCAGGTATTTGGATATAATGCTTCTGAAGGCCATGAAGATGCCAGATGCTGTCTTGATTTTAATCCCATTCTGAGAACATTGTGGCAGTTTGCTTACCTCCCTCGTCCCCTGAATCAAGTCCTCTCTCCCAGGGTCTGTGCACACACAATGTGCACTCCTTGTACCTCTCCAACCCTGACTTGGTCCAGGCTCTGGCCAATCTTTCGCACCTCATGACTGGGGCCAGCATCCCGGAGCTCAGCATCTTGAAGTTCAGCATTTAAAAGACAGGGAAGCTAACTTGACCCCCCAGAGTCTTTGTGGTCCCGCCATGGCAGCCCACAGTTTACATGGGCTCTACCCTGTTTTTTTCCATGCTGCTTCTTGTTGGATGGCCCAAAGCAGAACTTTTTAAACATAAAGTTTAAGAACCTCCCAGCAACACCCCTTCCCTGCTCCCTGTCTGCCTAAACCTGGCTGCGACCAGGGTGAAAAGCTGAAGTCACACCATTAGGCTACTCAGCGTAGGAGGGAATTTCCTTGTAGGAAATAACTTGGGGGCACTTGGTTCCCCCTGGGGGGCCCCAGGTCCATGCAGGGGAGCTGTCTTAAACTCTGAACTGGTTGAAGGAGTGACAGCCTTCTGTCCTGACTCCTGGTGCTCAGCTTGATAATCTGTCGTGCAGATTCAAGTGTGACTAGCTGACTTACTACAGCTTCCTTTTATTGAGGGGAAATGGTGGCCGAGAACCAACCATGGTTGGATAAAAACTATGAAGGTTGATGTGAGGGAAAGGGAAGGGCCTTGCCATGATGGTACAGAGCTTCATTTTGGGTTTCTTGGTACTTAGGACTAGGTTTGTGGCTACCAGGCGGTCCTAACTCTTGTTTCTTAATGAATTGAGCATCTGGTTCCATTCAAATCCCATGTTCATCATGACTTCTGTTACGTGGGGGTTCATGTTGTCACAGAGCTGCTCACTATATGGCTTGAGTTCCTGTTTAGCCATGGGTCCCTTAATGTTTTTCTGCTGTTGGATGTCAATGTCTTCAGCAGTTAATCGCATATGCAGGACACAAACTTTAGGGTGTCATATTGTTAGCACAATGTCCACTACCTAAGCACCCAGAGGTCCTCCCTCCAAAAGACAAATTCACAGTGAACATCTGATCTAGATCCACCTCCAAGCACCACAGTCTGCTCCTGGACTCAGGAAGAGTTAGAGGTTGCAATCAGAGGGCCTGCCACAGTACTCACTCAGCTTTTATCTGATAAGCTCATTGCTGAGGCCAAAGTCTGTCATGTGTATATTTACTGCCTCATGACAGAGCATCTTCACTGGCTTCAGGTCCCTGTGCACCCAGAGCCCTGTTGCTGGCAGTCCAGGACAGTGAATACCAGCTGCTGGAATTTGCCTCAGGCCTCGCTGCAGGTAATAATGCAGCAGTGGTTCTATCAATTATATGTCCCCTCCATTCACATGCTCCATAATGAGGAACACTGTTTTTTTGGTGGCAATCACCTTGAATAACTTTGTAATATTAGGGTGATTCATAGATAGGCATATGTATATTTCCTATGCATCTTATGTGTATCAGCCATAGTTTTAAAATGGAAAGGATGCACATTTGTTCAACAAATTAATTCTCTTTAAAGGGAGACAGAGCCTTCCCTTTGTTTCTCCAATTTCCAGCCTTGTTGTTGCGGGCAGATGAACCAGGACCTCCCCTGGCAGTGCCCAGTACCCCCCAGGCTATGGGCAGTAGCAAATGAGACAAGAGACAAGTAGCTGCCCAACAACCTATGTCCCATTTTTTATGTCTGGATGGGAGTGATAATTTCCAGGGTCCTTATTTGAGGGCGAGGAAAGAACCACTGGGTAAAGTTGGAACAGAGCTGACTCTTCGGGGTCTTCTGGCTCTGAACTGACACTAATTCCAGGAGTTCTAAACGATCGCTGTGGCCAGCCAGCCAGTAAGAGGAGGGGCTTATGGAGGTCAGGTGACCAATAGAAGTTTAGCTCAGATCCCTCTCTCAGTGGGCCCGGTGCGTCTCCAAAGCCATCATGTTGTTGTTCTTCTCTGGAACCCACATAGGTTGTCTGATAGGTGCAATGACTACTTTTATGGTGGGAGAGTCCAAGTAGAAGCTATTTTGTCGATCTGTATTGCAGTTGCAGATGGGGATAGCAGGCCCACTACAGCTTCCTTCTATTGAGGGTCAGAGACCTTCAGCTGATCCTCCCTGGTTGGGCAAGGACCATAGCTATCGGGTGCAGGAGAAGGGCATTACCATGATGGTACAGACCTCCACCTTGGGTTTCTTGGTCCTTAGGATAAGGTACATGGCCCTGATGCTATCAATACTCTTGCCTCTTCATAAGTTGCAGATCTGGTTCCACTTAAATCCCAGGTTCATCATGACCTCTGTCACCCAGGGGTCCATGTTGTCACAGAGCCGCTCACTATACGGTCTCAGTTTCTCTTCTTGACCCATGTTTATCCATGGGTCCCTCATGATTTCTTTAAAGTTTCTCTGCTGTTGGATGTTCACATTGAACATCTTATCTAGAACCACTTCCAAGCACCACACATCTACTCCTGGGCGGTCACAGTTTTGGGGTGCAATCAGAGGGCCTGCCACAACACTCACTCAGCTTTTATCTGATAAGCTCATTGCTGAGGCCAAAGTCTGTCACGTGTATATTCACTGCCTCATGACAGAGCACCTTCACTGGCTTCAGGTCCCAGCGGACAGAGCCCTGATACTGGCAGTCTAGCACAGCGAATACCAGCTGCTGGAATTTGCCTCAGGCCTCACTCCAGGTATAATGCAGCAGTGGTCCTGTCTCTTATATGTCCCCTCCATTCCATAATGAGGAACACTGTTTTTTTGGTGGCAATCACCTTGAATAACTTTGTAATATCAGGGTGATTTATAGGTAGGCATATATATTTCCTATGCATCTTATGTGTATCAGCCACAATTTTCAAATGGAAAGGATGCATATTGGTTCAACAAAGTAATGGTTTGTTATTTTAAATATGGGGACAGACCCCACATTTTCCCCCTCCAACATCAAGCCTTGTTGTTGCAGGCAGATGAACCAGAGCCTCCCCTGGTAGTGCCCAACAACCGCCATGCTATGGAGAATAGCAAATGAAGAAAGAGGCAGTGACCCATTTTTGTTTACATCTGGATGGCAGTGATAATTTCCAAGGTCCTTATTTAAGGGAAAGGGGAGACCTTTGGGTAAAATGAGACATTATCCAATCACAAGGGAACTCAGCGGACTTCTGGGGGAACTGCTGGCTCTGAACTGACACTAATTCCAGGAAACCCAAATGGTCACTATGGCCAGCCAGTAAGAGCAGGGCCTATGGAGGTCAGATGACCAATAGAGTTTTTGCTCAGATCCCTCTCACAGTGGGTCCAGTGGATCTCCAGACCCATCCTGTTATTATTCTATTCCAGGAGGCACAATCTGGATAGATAAACTATGGGGCAGAATCCCCACATCGCGTCTGTTATAGTGGGAAAGTTCAAGTGGAAGCTACTTTGCTGATCTGTCTTGCAGATCCAGGTGGTAATAGCAGACCCATTATAATTTCCTTTTATTAAGGCGTGGAGACCTCTAGCCCCACCACACAAACTGAGGAAAGACTATAGCTGTTGGGTTGAGGGGAAGAGAGGGGCATTACCATGATGGCACAAACCTCTACCTTGGGTTTCTTGGTACTTAGGATCATGTACATGACCATAATGTTGTTATAACTTTTGCCTTTTAGTGACTGATCTTATTCACACCAGATGTTCATAATGACCTCTGCCATGTGGGGGGTCCATGTTGTCACAAAGCCACTCACTATAAGTCTTCCGTTCTTTTTGCCCAATGTATAACCATAGGCCCCTCATACTTTCTTAAAGTTTCTCTGCTGTTGGGGGTCAATGGTCATCAATACTTTTAACAGCTACTCTCATTGGAAAGGTATAAAAATTGGGTATCATATTGTTAGCACAGTGTTCACTGCAGAAGCTCCCAAAGGTCCTCTCCCATAAAAGACAGGTCTCCAGTGAACATCTTACACAGAACCATGCCCAAGCTCCACACTTCTACTCCAGGGCATTGATTTGACTTAGGGAAGAATTCTGGAATGAAAGAAGAGGGGCTGTCATAGAAAGTGCTCAGCTTATAGCTGGTAAATTCATTGCGGAGGCCAAAGTTCGTCATGTCTATATTCACTCCCTCATGACGGGCCACATTCACTGGCTTCGGGTCCCTGTGGACAGAGCCCTGCTGCTGGCAGTCCAGCACAGCGAATACCAGCTGCTGGAATTTGCCTCAGGCCTCACTGCAGGCAATACAGTGGTTCTATAAATTGTCTGCATGTCCTCTCCGTTCACATGCTCCATAATGAGGAACAATGTGTTTTCAGTGGCAATACCTTGAATAATTTTATATTATCAGGGTGACTCTTAGGCATAGGTATTTTGTATGCATCTTTTATGTGTATCAGCCACAATTTTAAAATGGAAAGGATGCACATTTTTTTTTCAACAAAGTAATGAAATATTATTTTAAACTGGGAGACAGAGTCTTTCCTTGCTCCTCCACCCTCTAGTACAGTTGTTGCAGGCAGATAAACCTGGGCCACCCTGGCAGTGCTGAACCCCCCGCATGCTACCAAAAATAGCAAATGAGACAAGAGGCAAGTACCTGCCCAACAACTTATTTTTGGTTTTGTGTTGATAGGAGTGATTTCCAAGGTCCTTATGTTAATAGGTGGTGAGCGGTCCTAGTCCCCATCTGTTGCTTATGGAATTGGAATTCTTGTGCTATTCCAAGAAAAAGAATTTTCCAAAGACTTGCACAAGAGAATGAGTGATTTTTATTTCTGCAGAATTACATCCCTGAGTTTCCAATGTCTCATTTCCTTTAGTCCAGTCATAGCAGAAGAGTATCTGGGGCTTCAGCAAAGCTAAAATCAGAGCCAGAGTCCATTCTATGTCTGCACCCTCCAGCCCAGCATCAGAGTAGCTCGGTTTGCTTCCTACTGCAGGTCATCAGTCCATTAGGAGTGAGGTCTGTGTGGTCATGGATCATTCGGGCGAATGCAAGGTAGTCAAGAGCTAATCACAAGAGAGTCAAGAGAAAGAACTCCTTTGTTTAGGGGATTATATATTCCCAGATTTTCACAGAATTGTAATGGCTCAGCTTATTCTGGCCAATCCAGGCTTCCCCAGGTTTGATTGACCAGCACCTTGCCTCACTGTATATGCATCTATCTCCCCTTTGTTGGACCCCTTCTAGGTATGTTTTTCTGGGAATGAGCCAGTAGTTCCCCATAGAATGTGAAATTGTAACTTCTTGGTTAAGCAGTCAAATGACCATGCTTACAATGTCTGGCCTTCCCTTTGCTCTTTTCCTTTTATTAATAAATAGCTAATTACAATGGCATCACTTGTTGAGGATGAAGAACATAAACAATGGGTAAAGTGCGGAGTTACCCATACATGTAAGTCTAGTGCATCTTTGGTCTCAACTGATTCCATGGGAACTACTGGCTCTGAATGGATATTAATGCCAAAAGACCCAAAATATCATTGTGGCTGACCAGACAAGTGTAGGGGCTTAGGGTGGTTGATAATGAATAGAGTTTGATCTCTGGTTCCTCTCAAAGTGGGCCCGGCAGGTCTCCCGATTATCCTGTGCCTTTCCTTATCTGGAATGCACAATTGGAATAGATATACTAGGCAACTAACAGCAAACTCAGTACAGCTTGTGTTTATTGAGGTGTGGAGACCTCTAGCTGAACCTCCTTGGTTGGGGAAGGACAAAAGCTGTTGGGTTGAGAGAAAGGGAAGGACCTTACCCTGATGGTATAGAACTCCATCTTGGGTTTCTTGGTACTTAGAATAAGGTACATGGCTATCAAACCGTCCTAACTCTTGCCTCTTAGTGACTTGTGGCTCTGAGTTCATTCAGACCCCATGTTCATCATGACCTTGTCACATGGGTATCCATTTGTCACAGACCTGCTCATTGTAGGAGCTTCAGCTTTCCTCTTGGTCCATGTGGAGCCAGAGGGCCCCTCATTATTTCTTTAAAATTTTTCTGCTATTGGAGGTTGGGGGTTATTTTTTTTTCAAAGGTTCATTCTTTTTTTTTTTAAATATATAGAAAATAAAATGTTATGTTTGCTCACTGGCCACTACCAAAATTCCCAGAGGTCCTCTCCCATAAAAAAAAACAGGTCTTCAGAGAATAACTTATATAGAACCACTTCTAAAGCTCCACTCATCTCCTTCAGGAGACAGATGCCTCACTTTGCTCCTTCATCGCTCAGTCTGCTGTTACTTGCAGATGAGCCAGGGCCTCCCCTGTCACACACCCCCGTGCTCTCTATAGTATCAAATGAAACAAAAGTCAGTCAGCTGCTCAGCAGCCTATGTCTCATTTTTGCTTTTGTCTGGGCGGGAGTGGTAATTGCCAAGGTCCTTATTCAAGGTTAGGGAAGAAACTCATGGTAAAGTGAGAAGTTACCCATTCATACGAGGCAGATGTAAGAAAGGTCTTAGCTGATTCTATGGAGACTAACCGTCTTTAAACTGACACTAATTCCAGGACACCAAAAATATCACTGTGGCTGACCAGTCAGAATAGGTGCTTATGGAAGCCAGATGTTCACTAGAGTTTTGGCTCTGATTACTCTCACAATGGGTCCAGCTGATCTCCAAACCAATCCTATTTTCCTTACCTGAAATGCACAATTAGAAAAGTTATACTCAAACCCACAAAGGTTTCTTAAGCTGTGCGGTGAGGGCTACTATGGTGGGGCAGTCCAAGTAGAAGCTATTTTTCTGTTCTGTCTTGCCCATCCAGGTGGGAATAGCAGATCCATTAGAGCTTCTTTTTATTGAGGGACAGAGATCTCTGGTGGAAGCTGCTGGGTTGAGGGGAAGGGAAGTGCCTACCATGATGGTACAAATCTTCACCTGGCATTTCTTGGTTCTCAGGGTGAGGTACACTGTCGTCACAATTTCATATTTTTTTTCCTTTCAATGAGTCATGGATTTGGTCCCACTCAAAGCCTATGAACTCCTAAGAATAGAAGGATTTAGAGTTCAATGCTATCTGCCATCATCTGAGAAATGCAGGGGTGGTGACTCCCATCTAATCTTCATTTATCTTGCTTATTTAGTTTGTGAAGAAGACAAGATGTGTCCTGGAGAATGAAAGTAGCTTATTATAAGTTCACTGGAGTTGCTCTAACAACTTAGTTGCATTGCTTGAGCAAATATCTTTCCTGATACCTGGTATTAAGCTATCAATCTGGCAAATAAAACCAATCAGAAACAGTTACTTTTAGCTATCAAGGCCAATAATAGATCTTCTATGTTTTACTTCAGAGAAGTCAAAGCCCATGTCATTATTTAGTTCACAGAAATTGTAGTCACCTTTCCCTTCCACATATATCATCACACTGGTTCATTACATTGATGACTTTATGCAGATTGGACCTAATGAGTAAGAAGTAGCAACCACTCTCAATTTATTGGTAACATATTTGTATGTCAGAGTGGGGAAAATAAATTTTACAATTAGGGACATTTTTTTCCCAGTGAAATTTCTAGGGGTGCATTGCTGTAGGGCATATTAAGAAATTGAAGATAAGATTATTTATTGTATATGGGCTCTCATACAACTAAAACCAGGTACAATGACTAGTGGGCCTCTTTGGATTTGGGAGACAACATATTTCTCATTTGTGTGTTACTCGGGTCTATTTATTCCTCCCTAGAAATAAAAAAAAAATTGAGTATTGTATATATTTCCTATTGAAAGCCATGTTCAAAGTCAAGGCCCTCAAGAGTAAATATATAACAAAAAGAAAAAATACAGGGTGAGGCAAAAAAGGGTTTACAGTTGTGAGTACCTGAAACACTGTTTATTCTTGTATTATTATTTGTTAATTATTGTATTATTTTCCATATGAATAATATGGGTTTGTCAACCTGGAAACTAATGATGCTCTTTAATCTTATGTTTAAGCACTATTGTCATAATTCTCATCTTTCTACTAAATAAAGACAATTGTAACCAATTAATAAAAAGCCAGAGGATAAATTAATTTACTAACTAGGGACCTCAACTGAGTGAGTCCTAGAACTTTCTAATCAAATATTTTCTTAACACTTTTAAAAATTTTATAACTATATCTACTTCTATTAAATAAGTAGAATCATAGAATGATATATAGTCATGGTCCTCCATTTATTCCCATATATAAGTCCCATAGTAATGTACTAAAGTGGAAAAAAGAGCTTTGAATAAAGGAATAATTGAATTATGATAATGTTTTGGCTTCATAATGTGTTAAATACAACTCTAGACATCAAACTTAAATTGTAAAGTTCAATTTCTTTTCATTGTGAGACTAAGAATGATAATCTATGCAAATCACAAGGTACATGTGAGACAAAAAAAGTACCTGATCATTTGTTTTTAATGTCAAGTGCTTTACAAATGTAATTTTTTCATTAGCATCATTTTCTTCTCCATTCTTTGGTGTATTGTTTCAAAGGAATGAACTCCAGTTATAAAAACATAAAATTAGAGGTAGATCCTGGTTTCACATTATACATGAAGCTAAATTTCAGATTCAAATCTAAATGTATAAATAAAAGTAGCAATACTTTGAGAAAAGCTGCAATATTAAACATTTTATTTCAGGGAACATTATAGGACATAATACATGATAAGCAAACTGGGTCAATACAGAGAATGAAACATATGGTCAATACAGAGAATGAACACTCATGTTCATTGAATTCCCTATTGTACTACAGATTTTTGTCAGGACTTATTTCTAATCTTGGCAGGTTGTTAGCAAAGTTTAAAAACATGATTTTTATGCTCTCATCTTTAGTTCTGATTTAAAATTCAGATTGGCCTTGTAATCTTCTTTTTCATCAGTAACTCTTCACATGTTGTCTTCTACCTTTTGAAATTATTTTTCTATGCCTTATGAAAGTAGGAAAGACCTCTTGGTTTAAGGACAATAGACAAGGCTTTAAAATCAAAGTTTACAATATATTTAATATTATTATAACAATAATATGTTTTTCTTTGTATTTCACAGATCATTTTTGTTCTGTTACTAAAACTTGGCATCATATTAAAAAGAAATCTGTTATCACACAATTCTTTAGAAAAAGAATTGTGCTGAGCAATTCTTCCAAGCTCCAGTTGATCTATCATGAATGTAATAGAATCTTTAAATTTATGTCCATGTGAGGCCCCCAAACCCTAACATATAACTGAAGGTATAAAGCAGATAATGCAACTTGAGAATTTTAGGGTAAAAGTTGTGAATTGCAATAGTCATAAAGAAAGAAATGAAAATGACAGATACAGTTTTCAAGAAAAAAACTGAATTTTTTTTCTGTAAAGCATATCCATGGTAAAATATTTGACTTATTGACAATAAGATGCTCAATAGAAAACTTAAGTGCACACTTTTCTAAGCCATAAAAAAAAGAAAAGGAACTAGCATTTTGCAATCTCCTACATGAAAATTTTTGTATTTTTAATGCCCAAAAGAAAATTAATTTTTCCACTTACTATATTAGAAAGCAATGCACATTTTTTTTTGGGGGGGGGGCAGATTTTGTATGCATCTTCCCCTTCAACTTAATCTTAAATAGTCCCTTATTTTCCTCTCCAATTTTTCTAAATTGCGTGCATAGTCTAAATGGGGAATTTCTATCTGAAGAAATTTGGTGTCAAAAAAAAAAAAAAAAGGAGATTGAGTCATCAAAGACATCCTCCATGCTAATAGCACGAAAGATTACAACACTTGCGCAAGGGCATTTTCTCCATCTTCAAAACATCATTTCTTGAGAAACCAGAAGTCATTCCAACGGGCTCTGCTAGGTCTGAGTGAGGCAAACTTACAGCAGACATATTTCTGGGCTGAGGTGAAACCCATGCTCTACATTTCCCATTCCTAAAAATTCAATAGTAGAATTCAAAGTCATGTTTAGATGCTTGTTCGTAATAAACAGCTTGCCTGAAATGGTTGAATGATAGGTAAAATCTACCTAATAAAAGAGTAATATGCTAATTGACCATACCTTTGCAATGCCCACCGGAGTATGTAAATTAACCCAACAAAGATTGTGGGTTAATTTACATTTGCAGGTGTCAAGTGGTTCGGGGTAGGGCAGGACATAGGTATTCCATACCACCCAGCCACTCCAGGCCTCTGGGCAGCATCTCTGGGCAGTGTGAGAAAGCGGAAAGGCTGCTCTGGCCCGGAGCGAAGGCAGTGCCAGCAACCAAGGGAAGGCCCAGTCTTGCACGAATCTTTGTGCATCAGACCTCTAGTTAAAGTATAAAAAAGCTTGTTTATTTAGAAATTAAGAATGAAATATAGCAAAGTTATGTGGTTCTTTTTTTCTTCTGCAACCACTTCAAGAGAACACCACTCTGTATTTTAAGTATTGGTCAATTAATAATTTGACTGAAGTTGATTTTAATTGGTTACTTGATTTTGATATGTTCTACTAACATTAAATCACCTGTACTAGGTGTGGAGTAATAATTATGAATTAATCTGGAAAATATAAAATATAATATTAAAGTTGCAAGGAGAAGGATAGGCAAAGGCTTTGATGCAAGTTGTGTGTGTGTGTGTGTGTGTGTGTGTGTATGTATGTATATATATATATATATATATATATATATATATACACACATATATATATATATATATATATATATATATATATATATATATATATATATATATATATTTGTGGGTTTTGAAGAGTAAGCATTATAGATAGTTACTTTCTGAAGCAATGTGGTACACAATAAATAACATTGGGGATATTTCTCCTCATATAATGGAGAGCTTTATATGACAGATGCACAATATTCTGGAAGAAGAGAAAAAGGAACAGTTTTACTATGTAAATAGCATAGATAGATTAAAAGTAAAAGGATCATGTATTTAGATCATGTACATATGCATAACATATAATTAGGCATAAGATCTATGTGTTAATGTCATGGGGCCTTCAGAATCTGTGATAATCAGTGGTTTGTACCCTGTTCTCAGGCCTTTGTCCTCTGACTGGGACTTCTACTATTGGTTTCTCTGGTTTTCAGATTTGGACTGTATTACACCACTGGCTTCCTGGATCTCTTGACTTTCACATGGCAGATTGTGGCAGATCTCAGCCAATTACTATAGTAAATATCTTATCTAAATATATCCCACCGTTTCTGTTTCTTTGAAGAACACTGACTAATATATAGATCCTATCCAATCCCCTTTCATAACTTGTTTGCTCTATGTTCTTGGCCATTTCTAATTCTTCACTCTTATTATTTTAACCAGCACCTATTATTTTATAATAATTCTAACATATTTTAAAGGGAGGCTGTAACTTATTTAGCTTTGTATTCAAAGTAGCTTACACAAAATTGCTGCTTAACACATTTTAGTAATAACTATTTAATAAACATACATATTGATGGCTCAAAGTGTATATCTCCAGATTGTTTTCCTCTCTCTCTCTCTTCCTTGCTCCCTCTCTCTCTCCTGTCATTCTCCCTTATTTTAGCTTTAATCTTAAATATTTACATTCATGTGGTAAAAAATTGAACTCAATAAAGTTTCTAACACAAATTTATCTCTCAGATGTTTCTTGTCTTTATACTACATTTTTATGAAATATATTACCATCCAGGCATCTACCTAATAAAAGGGTAACATGCTAATTGTCTGTACCCTCATGACACCCACCAGCCAATCAGGAGTGAGTATGCAAATTAACCCAACACATATGGCAGGTTAATTTGCATACACAGGCGCAGCTGTGGACAGGGTGGGTCACTTGTGTGGTCGGCATGGTGATGATGCAGGCATTCCACACCCTCTCTTGGCTTCTGGGCAGTGTGTGAAGGGAGAGAGATGGCTCCAGGCCAGAGCTGGAAGGCTTCTTCAGCCAGAGCGGAGGTGGTGCTGGCAGCCAGGGGAGCAAAGGCCCATTCTTTCATGAATCTTCATTTGTCTGGAATTTGGATTTCTTCTCCTACCAACTCTAATAAAATGGGAGTACATTGGATTTAGAAGAGAGGGATGCACATTGTACAATGATGGGCCAGTTTGCAAAGAAAAACAACAAAAATGACAGGAGTGGTGAAAAGATTATTTCCAGAACACGATGTGTATAATAGAAAAAGGAATTAGATGTGATGAAAAGAATAGAGTAAAACAGGATAGGATAGGATAGGATAGGATAGGATAGGATAGGATAGGATAGGGTAGGATAGGATAGGATAGGATAGGATAGTTGAAACAGATAGTGAAGGCACTTTTCTGCTATAGCAAACAGACTGGGCTAAATTCTTTAAGTAATTGAGAGACAAAAGGGATTTCTAAGCAAGAAGTTTTACTAGGTCTATTTGTCTTTCCTGAGAGTAGCTTTGGAAGTTTTGTATCATTCACTTACAGGCACCATAAATTAGAGTAGTATTTGAGTCACTGAATTTACTGCACATTTTTTGACACAGCCCAACAGCTTCTTAATAGATCTCCTTGGTGCCAGTGTTAGCCTCATATTGTTGTCAGAGATGTTGAAAAAAAAATCTTAGTGTTGTGACTGAACGCTTGGTTAATGTAAGCTCAGGGGAGGACAGGGAGAGAGTTAAAGGCAACATCTATTTCCAACTCAAGAATTTTCCTATAAAGGGCAGAAAAAGATATACGTAATAGCTAAAGAAATACTAACACTTGTTTTTATGTATGGGGGAATGATTTAGTAGAGAAGAAAATATGATGATATAGGAGAGAAAAGAAAATTGCTATAATGATGCCTTGAGTAGGTAAAGCAGGGTGGGGCTGGAATATAGTGAAAAAGTGGAAATGTATGTTAGGATCATGGATAATCCTATCCATAGTAACACAGATGAGGGCAGAATATGTGGACAATGATGCAATACTTTCATAGCTATGATAGTTACGGAATTTGTGAAGTTATGTTTTTCTGTGTTTTTTTTTTATAGTGGTATAAGAAGTAAGGTTATTAGTGCGAGTGAGACTAAGGAATAAGTATTTAAATTTTGAAGAGAAAATATATGAAATAATTAGACGAGTGAGCTGATGAGTAAATAAACTAGTGAGATTATAGATTTTAGCAGTGTTAAAACCTACTTGAGGTTAGAAGTTATGGATTTGTCTAGACATTATCAACTAAATAGGTGTAGGTGTAAGCTACCCTAAGAGTCAGTGTTTCTCTGGGTATTTTTCCAGTATGAGGAAGTAAAATAGAAGCAAGAGAATTGAGGGTATATTTAAGGGGATGATTATAAACTTTTTTTACTAATTAAGTGAGTAATGAGGAGAGTAAGAATATGAGTTAGGCAAGTGAAAAAAGGTTAAAAGGCCATTGGATAGTGTGATCCAGTGAAGCAAACATATCACGGAGTCAGAATAATGGAGGAAATGATTTGGAAATGCATGAGCCTGAATTTAGGGCATGGGTCACTTCAAATTAAGATTATGGAGAGGTTCCAGATATTGACAATAATAAATTTTAGATTATGACCAAAGGGGTTAGTAGAATAAGTGAGAAAAAATACAAGTTTACTGGAGTTCAAGTAATTACGTGTCTAGAATGCTGGAAGGATGGCCTACGTACACAAAGCACTAAATTTTAGGAGAATTCGTGCTAGAAAGATTAACAGTGAGCTGAAATGTTCAAGGAATCAGGGAAGTGAGCACGAGTTGGAAAATGATTGAAACAGTCAGTGTTGTGTAAGGGTTGTAGCAGTCTGATGTCAAGCGTTAGAAATTTTTAGAGATGGGGCGAGGAAAGATGATCTTGAAAATGAAAACAGAAGAAAGAGAACTTTCAGGTTCACTAGTACAAAGAATGTCATAAACAAAGCAACCAACACTTGGGATATCTGTGGGGAACCTAAAAGGAGAAGTGAATTTCAACTAAAGCAAGAAGGTAAAGGAAATGTTTAGTGAGTATTTAGTATTTTAAAGATTTTGGTGGTGAATAACAATGGTTTTCAGAAGGCAGAAAAACTAGCCTTTTTTAGAGTCAGAATAGATGCTCAGAGCCTTAATATATACACACATTGCAAATTCCAGAGCAAGCTCTACAAAAATGTTAAAAAGAGGTATAATAGATATTCTAATAAAGGAGATAAAATTATATAAAATGTTCAAATAGAACCAGAAAAGACAGAAAAAAAAGCGGATAAACAACTAGTTTAAAGAGTAGGAAAAAAGTACAATATGGCAGATATTAATCGAACTATATCAACCAACACTTTAAATGTGAGTGGTCCAAGTCAGAGCTTTTCAGAGTGCATTTTTAAAAAGATTCAACTATATGTTGCCAAAAGAAACCACTTTAAATTGTAAAGACACAAGTTAACTGTAGAGTGGAGAAAGATGCATCATTCTAATACCTATCAAGCGAACCCTGGAGTAGCCATATTAATTTCAGACAAAGCAGACTTAGAACAAGAAAAAATTATTCAGGGGTAAAGAGGGGTATTACATGATGATAAAGCGATCAATTCTCTAGGAAGATATAACAATTTAAATGAGTGTGTACCCAAAAACGTGACACCCAATTATGAGGAACCAAAAAGCCCTAGAACTGAAAGGGGAAATGCTTTAGAGACCTACAGGTGAAATTAGTGTCCTGTTATTCATCACAAGCCCCTTTCCACCAGGACTGGCAGGCTGAGTTTATATTAATAAGGTGACTTTTGTACATCCGGAGAAGGGGTGGGGTCTGGCTGCCAACAAGGGGGCATTTAGACTCTAAAGACTGAAAGTTTGTGAGGATTATTTGAGTGCAGTGACTCTTTGCTAACCTAAAAACTCTCTGAAGACCCCCAGTGGTTCTCAACCTTTCTAATGCCGCGACCATTTAATACAGTTCCTCGTGTTGTGGTGAATCATAATGTAAATATCTGTGTTTTCCGGTGGTCTTAGGCGACCCTGCTAGCAGTTCTCAACCTGTGGGTCACTGCTGTAGAGCCTAAGACCGTCAGAAAACAGGTCGCGACCCACAGGTTGAGAACCGCTGCAGACATTTGCTCCTACTGTGGCCAAGGCAACTCCTTGGCCTGTAGTGGTGTTTAAACCAAGCAGAGGTCTTCCCAATGATAACCCTTGGAGCAGCTCAGCCTACCTGCTCACAAAAGGCATCTCTGTTTCCTGGAAACGTGCTCCAGCAACAGGAGACTTTTACTTTGTGTTGGCCGCTGAAAGCCAGCTCTTGGTTGGTCACCTACTCTACCAAGTGTGCCCCCACCTCGAATAAAAAGGCCCATCTCCTATCACAGTTTATACTTTATTCCTTTCATCTCCCCTTGCCTAGAACAATAGAGAGATGGATCCGACATTGGTTTGGAGAATGTTATTTCTTTATCTGGATCATTAAGAGAGATTATCCTGTACGCTTTGACCTGTGTTAAATAAATTGCTTGCAAAAACAGTATCAGTTTCTGGAGTCTAATTTTTGCTGTCTTCACAAGACAAAACAAAAATGTCACTCATTCTCCTGGGCCTGGAGTGGTAGCTTATTTAATTATTTATTTATTTATTTATTTATTTATTTATTTATTTATTTATTTATTTAGGTTCATCCTCACCTGAGGATATTCTTCCATTGATCTTTTATAGAGAGTGGAAGAGAGAGAGAAAGACAGAGGGAAACATCCATGTGAAAGAAACATATGAATTGGTTGCCTCCTGCATGCGCTCCAACCAGGGCTAGGCCGGGGAGGAGCCTGCAACCAAGGTACGTGCCCTTGACTGGAATTGAACCCGGGACCCGCTGGTCCACAGGCTGATGATCTATCCACAGAACCAAATTGGCTAGAGCTGATAATATGATTTTTACCACTAAATGCAACTTCATGAATCCAGTTAATGAACCCAAGCATTATTTCAACTTTTGAAATCTTTTATTTTTGGTAGACATTCGGACAGGTTGTTGATATTAGTCATGTCACTTCTTTAGTTGAGATTTTGTTAAAAAGTGATATGAAACATACCACTGAAAATATTCAGGCATCCTGATAGGAAGTAACAGCAAAAGGAAGTCTGACAGGAACTTTCACCACACTGCACAAATGATACTCTAAATAATCACCTAAATACAGTTACAGAAGGAATAGCTGACCATAGAAATGTTGACACTGCTATTATTTCAGAGAAACATTAAATTTATTAACACAAATAAAAGTAGTTGTGATAAATGATACCAGCCAAAAACTTCATGTGAACGCAAGTGTAGAAAATATTTCATATCTTTGAGAGCACAAAGAATAAAATGTTAAAAGCTGGCCCCAACTTAGAAGTATAACAGTTTACTAAGGCATGAAAAAGATGTTCAATCTGTTTAGTCAGAAGAAATTGTACTACCCCAGAAGAAGTTATATCGCTACTCATGCAATTCTTAAAAAATGAAATAAACCACTTTAATTCTTAATGTTTCTAATATTTTAAATGATAATGTACTAAATTAATTTCACTATTTTATTCCCATATACATATATATACACACATATATCTCAACAAATATAGTTTTTAATCTTTTGAGATAAAACAAAATTTTCCCTTTGATTCTAAGATTGTGCATGGCTTCAGCTGATATAATGCTTTTTATATCCTGTGGTGTTATAATAAGCTATAAGTTTGCATTTACCTAGGATTAAAAATAAGTGTCATATCTACTTTATTTCCACAAATATTAACTACTGGAGTCATTAGATTTTCCAATTATTTCATTTCCCTTGCATATTGCCTACTTCATTGCTTCAGCACTCGCAACATTTATAAGGGTGTCAAACCTGTAAATAAAATGAAATGAATAAAATTTGGATTTCATGTTTCCTTTATCTTAGAAAAGGGACAATTACTTCATGAATCAAATTTGTTATACCCATAACTTATTTTTTTTTAATTTTCTTGTTAGATTATTTAAATTAAAGAGAAAAAAGGTAACAAAAGGTGACAAAAGGTGAATCCTTATACCACTGTGAGAATTCACAAGAGCCCTCAACTCTCTAAAACCTCAAGTTACCTCTCCTTCTGTTCCCAATTTCTCCAAGAGTAATCTCGGCTTGCTCAGGACACGCCTGATTTTATGTCCAATGTCTTGATGTAACTATCTACAGTGCCTCCTTTCACTCTGAAAAGTATTCTGGTTTGGGCAATAAATCCTCAAGCTGCCCTCACTGTAAGTCCCTTAAAAATACTTGCATAATCTCCCTTTAATAAAGTATGTAAACTTATTTATTTAAACAATATGCAAAGCAGAAATACAGCAGGATTTTCTTGACTACAAAGGGACACATTATTGTGTATCGCACAGGGTAATACCCTGGATGGTGATTTGATTTTGCATTTATACTTTCCACTTCTTAGTGCGATAGGAAAGGCTAGGAAGTATAGCAAAACTTCTGAATTTCTACCTTCTGTACTCTTAATTCCAAGGGTCTCCTTTTATATAAAATAGGTACTTTGCTAAAAAAAAATAATTGCTTGGAGTATAAACAAATGCTCCCATCACGTCTTGCCTTCTCATTTTCATCTTTGATCATATATGGAGGATGATTGTCAGATAAATATATCCAAAATTAACATACCAGGCAAATAAGTTTGCTCTTTTCATTATTAACAAAATAGAAGGAGCTAACTAACAGGTAAAATGTAAAATTTTGAAACATATTCTGTCTTCTTATTTTTCGGGTAATGTACAAGTCAGATGCATCCAGGAGACAGTTGATGGAAGACACCTAAGGAACAGCTATAGACAAAAGAAACATCAGTTACTACTCCTTTGTCCCACTGGGAGCTAATTCAAGTACAACAGAACCAGACTCATGTCATCCAAATTCCACTCAACAATCAATTTACTTCTTCTGATTTCCTTTCCCCCCTTCCCTCAATAAAATGTTAAAACCATCTTTATTCTCAGGTTTCCTACTTAACACCATCACTCTCTTAACCTTCAGCATATGATAAGCAAAAACAGAAGGTATAAGATGAGCCAAATCCTAGTCCCCCAAACACTACCATATCTGCATCTGTAAAGGTTCTAATTTTATTTTCTGCATCGCCTGTGGAACGAATTCCCATCCATTCAAGACTACCCTCTTTACTCTTTTTCAACTTACTACCTCCCTCTCTCCAACTCTTGATCTTTTCCTCTCCATTGGGCCCTATTCTGAGGTAAGTCATAATGTCTTTAAAACTCTCCTGATGTCATGAATGTTCTTTAGTGATATAAAAGGTGACGTCTTCCATTACCCTCAAGGATTCTAAAGAGAAAATCTGGAGCTTAAGCTTTATTTTACTGCTTCTTCCTCATTCAGATTTTAAGCTGTCTAACATCCTCCTTGAGCACTGTACTTCTCGTTTTTTAGGTATGAAATATCATAATTGCAATAAAATAATCATTTGCATTATTCTCGATTTATTGTTTTGCTCCACCTTAGATAAAGGCTTCTATAAGATGTAGGAAGGAAGGGCTCATTATTATTGCAGCCCCAGAATTCAGTATATGTTGCCGACCTTTGTAGGCCCAACAAATATTTGAAAAATAATAAAATGTTACCAATGATTAACCCGCGTAACTTCATTTATAATACTTTTGCCAAAGACATCTATTCATTGTTAACTAACACTTTATTTTTTAAGATATATTTTAGGCTTTGAAAATAGGCAGACTAGAAGCCTGTGTGGCTCAGTGGTTAGGAGTTGACCTATAAACCAGGAACTCAAGGTTCGATTCCCAGTCAGGGCACATGCCGGGGTGCAGGCTTGATCCCCAGTAGGGGGCTTATAGGAGATAGCAGATCAGTGATTTTCTCTCATCATTAATGTTTCGATTTCCCTCTCCCTTCTTCTCTGAAATCAACTATATATGAAGGAAAATAGGTAGACTGGGATTTGGGCCTGCATTCTGGTGCTTATTACTCATGTGACCTTAAGAAATTTACTTATTCTCTATGAACTTTAGTTTCCTGATCTAAAGTTTAGGGATAATGATACATCTTTGACTGTTTTAAGTTTAAATAAAACATTAGATAGAAAGGGCTTTTTCAGTCTTTGTGGCTCATTATAGGCATGTAATACATAGTATTTGTCATAATTTGTGCATTATTTAGCCTTTTTTGAAGTATTTCCACTGTTGATTACGTTATTCTTTAAACGGCCACCCCCCTTTTTTAATCATCAGCTCCCATTGGATCATGCCTTCTTTTTGCTCTCTATTCTGTAAATCATTTGTTCTTAAGTGCTTGAGCCTGTATCCTAAATAATAAAAGGCTAAAATGACCCTGATGGTGGAAAGAGCAGATCATTGCTTGACCAGTCACTATGAGACGCACTGACTACCTCTCTGTCCCTTTCCCTGGCCACCAGGCTCTAATCACCCAATGGCAAATGGAGAACCAGAGGTGGGTAGCAGAAGATGCAGGTGGCATGAGTCCAAGGCTCCTATCCCACTAGTCACCCCACACACAGAGGGCAACCCATGGCAGGGGTGGGGCCAGCAAGTAGGCAGGAATGACCGACCTCCTAAGCCCAACCCTGGCTGTCAAGATCCAATCACCCAATGGGAATGGGGACGTGGGGTGGGTGGTGGCGGAGGGGGGGGCTGGCAGCGAGAAGCCGGGGAAGATGGCCCTGATCACAGGCCAGGCCTAGGGACGGTATCCATGCATGAATTTTGTGTGCCAGGCTTCTAGTAAAATCATAAAGAGTAAAAATCACACAGAGACATGAACTAAATTCAAGTTCATGCTGATAACAAGAACCGTTGGGTTGAAGCATGCTATGTATTACAGTAAATTAAGCAAGTGAGTGTTCTGGAATAGTAAGGGTTTTAGCATTCCATAGAAAGAAATTTGGCATTTTATCAACACTCAAGTATTAATAAAACAATAACAGCAAAATAATCATGGGTGTGGCAGTAACTTTATCGATTTATCTGTATTTTAACTTTAATAACACTAAGTAGGGTTGTATCATGTAAAAATAAGATATGTGATTTATATGATTATACCAAATGGGTTAGTCCAGTGGTCAGCAAACTCATTAGTCAACAGAGTCAAATATCAACAGTACAAGTATTGTAATTTCTTTTGAGAGCCAAATTTTTTAAACTTAAACTTCTTCTAACACCACTTCTTCAAAATAGACTCACCCAGGCTGTGGTATTTTGTGAAAAAGCCACACTCAAGGGGCCAAAGAGCCACATGCGGCTTGTGAGCCATAGTTTGCCGACCACTGGGTTAGTCAAGACTATAGATTTTCATCAGTGTACAACACCACGAAGGAGAAAGAGAATTACATGATTTAAGTTCTATCAATAGTCCATTAAAATATGCCTCACAACTGAAATTAAGTCATTGCTCTCTGGTTCTATAAGAACCAATAATCACAGGGAACAAGCAATACCAAAGAAATACAGAGCCATAACTTACCTATTGTGATATGTTTCATGGACTGGTAATTCTAATAATTGTATGTCCTTGCTATTTGAACTTGACTCCACTCAGAGGGAAGGGGTACACAGAAAGGGCATAAAGGCCATTTATTAGGAACAACCAAGGATTAATATTGTCACTTAAATCCTTCTTACCTGTACTATGGCGATACCAGAAAATTTCTGTGGACATATAAATCATAACACACACCTGAGTTCTATTGTCATTTTTCTCAATATCACATATCAGGGAGGAGAAATTCTTTTCACTATCTCCATGCCATATGCATGACTCTGAACATGAGCAAAATCTGAGGTCTGAAAATCAAATGAGAAAGTCTTTAAGGCTGGCACACACACATATGCATAATATGTATTCACAGATATACAATCAATAAGCATACATATCGGAATTCCAAACATCTGTACTACTAGTATATATTGAAAGGTTACAAAGGTTATGTATTGAATGAGTTGATTGCTTAAAATATGAGAGAAGGAAGAGAATGTGTTGGAAATAAAATGGAATTTGAATCTGAAACATTGTGAGTCAGAAAAGGAATCATAGATACATAGGAAAAATGATGAAGGTATTACTAAAAGCACTCAGATAAAACTTTAATATATTTGAATTGCTGCAATAGGACCCTAGTCCATCTCTATTCTGTTAAATTTTCTGCAGAAACCTAAACCCTTCACTGTTTTCAATGATCTCCCTGATATATATATAAAGCCAAGGACCAGAATGCCATAATGACTGGAACAATTGGTCTCTATGACATCCATTGAAGTTAGAGAACCAGACTGGTTGAGGGGTGGAGCTAGCTGCAACCTCCTGTGGTCCTTCCCCCCAGCTGAAGCCCCTCCCCAGCCATCCCTGCTCCTGATCAACCTTCCTACTCCAATAGGGGGCAGAGCCAGCCAGCCAACCATCTACAGCCCCTCCCCCAGGCTGCTATCAACCCCCTATCAACCCTTTCAATGCATTCAAAGGTGGGGCTGGCTGGCCAACTGCCCACAGCTCCTCTCCAAAGCTGACACACTTCAGATCAGCCCCACCACCCCTGGTCAGCCTGCAGCACTCCCCTAGCCAGCTCTGCCCCTGATTGGCCCCCACACACCAGTTGAGGGTGTGGTTGGCTGGTCAACCACCCACAGTCTCTCCCTATGGTCTCCACATCCCAATAGGGGACAGGGCCCACCAGCTGATCACCTGATCAGGGTGGGCTGACCAACCTCCCACTGTCTTTTCCTGACAGATCCACCCCGATTAGGGCTGGGCCAGCTGGACCCCACCTGTGCACAAATTCATGCACTGGGCCTCTAGTGTTTCTATCAGACCTTGCTTTAAATTATACAATGTTTTCCCATTGTTTCCAGGTTACAATCCAAACCCCCTCCATTATCTACAGGAACTCAAATGACACTCCAGTTTTCTTTCTTATTAATCTTATTTTGAGTCCTTGAACTTCTCCTGAGAGTGTCATGCTATATCGCTCATCACTTTTATTTCAATATGCCTTCCCTCCCTTCCAGCATTGAATATTGTACCCCCGCCCAGTCTGGACTATTCCCTCCAACTATATTATTTCTTGCATTATATATTTATGTTTATGAGCACTTATTATACTAGGTTATAATTATCTCTTTATTCATCTCTTTTTTTCTATCATATCATTAGTTACTCAAAGCAAAGAATTATTAAACTGTTATACAGAAAACTTTATATTCACCCAAGTGGTAGGCGATTTTTTTAAAAATAAAAGAAGGTAAGAAAGGAAAGACTGAAGAATAAAAAGGAGGTAAATTAGTGAGAGGGTAAAGGGTTTTTAGAAGAGAAAAGCACATGTTCCTCTATGAAGAAATTGAACACTCTATCTAGGAAAGCCTATGTTTCTGCTATGACTTTATATCCAGCTTCATTTAAAAAGAAATGTCTCTTCACACATTCTACTCTGGTCTTCCACCCTTAAAATAGCCAGATAGATCTTTCATCTCCAGAGAGACCTAACAGAACATCTACCCTCTTTTAATAGCAGTATAGTCAACATAAACCAGGATCCCTTTCTTTCTTACATTTGAAGAGAGAAGAATTATGAGGTATATTAGAGCACTAGAACATGAGAGGGAACATGAGGAAAAAAAGAAAAAGTAAAAAGCAGAAAAATCTGTTACCTACCCAAATAAATTTTTTAAGAAAGACAAGAGTCATATTTTAAAATACTCCTCTGATTAATATACTTACATGACTTTAAAAGAACAGAATGCTACAAAAACAATTCTCAAGAATCACACAAGGTTTTATCAGGTTAAAATGCGATTGTCAAAATAATAATCAATAGAAATATTGAAAAAAGAAGTTTATACAATCTCCCATAGTAAAAAATAATACAGAAAGTGCAAAACAAAATAGAAGACAATCTGCAAATCCTAACATTAGAAGCAAAGAAGTCATGAAAAGAACAGAGGAAATGAGGTAGAAAAAATAAACTTAATAGTAATGGTACATATTTTCCCTAAATTTGAAAGACGTAAACTTTCATATTGAGAATGCCCACAGAGTACATACCAATAAATGACAAGAAAACACTCAGACCAGAATACCTTAAAACTTCAGCTCCCCAAATTGAAGAAAAAATTTTAAAAGCTAAAATTATGTCATTTTTATAGAATGAAAGTCACACTGGGAACAGACTTCATATTAACAACATTGCTTGCTAGAGACAATGAAACAGCATTTTCAATATTCTTGAAGAAACTCCTTTTAACCTTCAGATTTATATCAAGGTCCATATGAGGACCTTCTCAGACATGCAAATATGCAGAACATTTATTTACTATATAGCCAGCTAAAGTCCATTAAAATGGGAGCATAAATAAATGGGAGTGTAAAAAAGGAAATAGAAGAAAGAAGGGATTCAAGAAAACTGAATCTAACCCAAGAGAAAGTGATGATAGATAGATAGATAGATAGATAGATAGATAGATAGATAGATAGAAATTAGTTTGATAAAAGTAATAAACAGCATATAAATGAAATGAAGAAAGACAGAAAGTGCTTTTTTATGGAAGAATGTATAGTTATCAAATTTCCATAATATTTTTAATTTCAAAAATATTTAAAGATGTTAAACCCAGTGAAAAGGCTGGGGAAAATTAAACAACCCTAAGTTATTGATGAGACTATGAAACAGATAAATTATTTCACTCACCATTTTCCTTCTTTTCTACATCTTCATCATATTTTGAGGAAAAGTTTTTCCACGACTTTAATGTATTTTCAAACATATTTTTGAAATGTTCACTTGAGATATTTTTATACATATCCATGTATAATATTATATTTCTCTCCAGCTGTTCTATTATGTTTTGTTGCCTGTCATAAGCTGTTCTGTTGCTGGAGAAGAGTTTGTGGTAATCTATAATTCACAGCAAGAGATTAATAAGATTTTAACACAAAGCCTCCCAATAAATTATATTAATATCGTAATATCGTAATAGTTATGTAACAATTTAATGGAAAAAATAGAATAATAGCTACATACATGTGGAACATCTATTTTTCATACTTTTAATATTAAAATTGAGATAAAAATGACTTAAGTTACACAATGGAGTACTAGTTCCTTAGTAAAGGAAATGCCAAATAAGTTTAAATGTAAAACAAAAAGATCCATTTAAAGCAGAGATTTCAAAATAAAAAACAGTGTAATTCAGTATTTAATTTATAAAAATGCAAACCACACTTTTGAGATGAGGAGGTGTTATAATATATTGCTGAGCCTATGTATTATGGATTTCAGGTTCTTGAATAGATATAACCATATTTTAAACCCCAGTCGCAGAATTGAAATAAAACCAATTAGAAAGTCAGGGATCATGCCTCTAAGATCTTCCAGAAGATTCAGAAAGCTTCATAATTTGTCTATTTTATGTATCATTACAACATAATCTGGCTTTTCCTGATAGACTGATATTAGTTTATCTGGCAGTCCTTCAAGTTAATAAAATCTTTCATTTTTCAAAATTAAGCTTTATGAAGATTAAATGAGATCAAAATAAGCAAGAAGGGGCATTAAAGAAATGTTAGCAATCATTATAATATTATCCTCTATTTCCTCCAGATGCCTTTGTACTCATTGCTGTAGGAGGGAAGGGAACTGGGAGCATTCCAAATAGCATCCAGACTTGGGAAGAAACACTCCCAAAATATGAAGTGTTTCAAAACAACTTTTAATTCTCAAATAAATAATTAATGGATATTTAAAGAAATTATTGCAGGGACTGGGATTCAAGGAAGAGAAGAAAATATGATGGCTATAGCAAGGGACAGAAGTATGAAAGAAAGACAAAAGATATTAATAAAAACCATAAAGTGTAAAAAGAATGATAGATATATAATCAAATATTCTCCACCAGTCACTTAATAACCACACAAAATTTAAAAGGCACTTTGGGCACTCTGGCTCTGGAAATTGAGAAAAAAAATGTAACTATAGGTTATGGTTGGGGTAAAGATTAAATGAGATTGCATGTGAAGATCTTGAGAAAACGTTAGTACTCAAAATGTTAAATAATATAATGTATCAGAGTAATGTAATGTGCCTGATAAAACCAAGGGACAGCCTCAGAGAAAAATGGAAACTTACTCATTATGATCAGGGTTCCCAGTCCAGCCAGCACGATCAAGTTCAGCATCAGCAAAATGAAAGCAACAGGGCCCCACACTTTCAATGGAACAGAATGTTCTACGGGAAGGCCTGAATTCAGGAAAACGACATGAATTTTAGAAAGCGGACATAAAAGCTACTAGAATCTTTGTGGGCCCTTAGAAACTGTTCATCACATTCAGCATTGAGGAAACAAAAGAAGCAACCTGATTTTCACTTAACCCCTGCCCCCCTAAAAAATAGCTTCATTGGTGTTACCTAGTACTTTCCATGTAGAGATATACATGACCTGAAAACTGAAAATGTATCTATGTAAGATACAGGTAGACTCCCCTCACCCTATATGTCCTCCCTCATTTCATACAATTGAGTTACTGTCTCTCTCTTTTTCTTTATGGTTTAAAATATTACATATAGTATTACATATGTCTCTCTTTTCCCCCGTTGACTCCTCCCAGGCTACCCTCATCCCCTAGCTGCCCTAGCACATGCCCTTACCCCACTAGTGTCTGTGTTCATTGGCCATGCCCATATGCATGCATACAAGTCCTTTTGAGTTACCTTCTCTTATTCATGATCATAAAACACTGTTTATAGCAATGTATTAGAGGATTCATCTCCAGAGCCATTAACTGGCCAAGAGGGGAGAAGGGATGGTAAACCTACAAATACTGACAATGAGTTCTTCAGTGAAGTCTGCAATTTAACAAACCCATCTCATATACACTGGGGTCCCTCAAATTTGATTTGGTATCACACTCTTAAATGTTTCTTATAAAGATAAACATACCCCAATCCAATCTAGAATTCTACTCCTGGGTTGATATTTATCTAATGGAATTTTTAAAATATGTCTACACAAAGACTTGCATATCAAAGAAATTTTAATCATACTAGCCCCAAGTTGGAAGCAACTAAAATAACAACTTACAGGTGAATAGATAAATACCATGGTATATCTGTGAAATGTACTACTACTCAGCAATGAAAAGAAATTAGCTACTGATTTACACAACAAGGATGAATCTCAAAAGTATTATGCTTATGAAAGAAGACAATAATGAAGAGTATATGTTATTTGAATCTATTTATATAAAATTCTAGACCAGACATGGTAGTTCAGGATGATAGAAAGTAGGTCAGTGATTAGGATAACTTGGGAGGTGCACAAGTTGTCCTTTAAAAAAAATTTTTTTTTATTGATTTCAGAGAGGAAGGGAGAGGGATAGAAACATTGATGAGAGAGAGATCCATCAGTTGCTCCTGCATGCCTCCTTCTAGGAATAGAGCCCACAACCCAGGACTGTGCCCTGGCTGGGAATCAAACCATAACCTCCTAGTACATAGGTTGACACTTAGCCACTGAGCCACACCAGCCTGGCACACAAGGTGTCTTTTGGATGGTGGTAGATAGTTATATGTTTAAGTACAATGAATTATACATTTAAAGTGATACTGTTTTGTATTTAAATTATACTTCAATAAGGTTGACTTGAAAATAAAATTTTTAAAAATCAGAAAAGCAAGATTTTTCATATACACACAAAATAGATTATTATAAAAACAAGAAATTGTTGAAATAAAATTATATTTCTATAGAAAAATTAGAAAACAAGAATTTGTTGAAATAAAATAATATTTTTATAGAAAAATTAAAGGAGAGTTTAAGAAAATCTTGAATTGTAACAAAATAATAAAATGATTTAAAAAGGGGGTGGGAATAAGAAAATAAGATTTAATAATATAAAAATAAGAAAAATCCAGAAGAAGCTATGAAAACTTTGAGATAGGTGCAAAAATCATAAAAAAGAGGTGATTTTCTATAACTAAAGAAGATTAGTTTGTCATCCTTATTTGTATCTTGAAAATATTTTGTCTTTTATTTTTTAAAGAAATAAATTCAAAATGGATGAAGGACTTGAACATAAAATGGGAAACCATAAAAATACTAGAGGAATCGACAAGCAGAGAAATCTCAGACATATACAGAAGCAATTTCTTCACCGACACCACTCCTAGGGTAATGGAAACAAAAGAGAAAATAAATAAATGGGACTACATCAAAATAAAAACCTTTTGCACGGCAAAAGAAATCATCAGTAAAACAACAAGAAAGCCCACTACATGGGAGAACATATTTGCAAATGTTATCACTGATAAAGATTTAATCTCCAACATCTACAGCCAACTTATACAACTTAATAAAAGGGAGATAAATGATCCAATAAAATAATGGACAACGAACCTAAATAGAATCTTTTCCAAAGAAGACAGAAGGAAGGTCAAGAGATACATGAAAACATGCTCAAAGTCACTAATTATCCAAGATATGCAAATCAAAACAACAATGCAATACCATCTCACACCTGTCAGAATGGTAAACATCAACAAAGCAATGAATGACAAGTGTTGGTGAGGATGAGGAGAAAAAGGAACCCTTGTGCACTGCTGGTGGGAATGCAGACTGGAACTCCATTTATCCCAATAATCCTACTTCTAGGAATATATCCCCCCAAAAGAACTAGAAACACTAATCAGAAAGGATATATGCACTCCTATGTTCATAGCAGCACAATTTACCATAGCTAAGATTTGGAAACAGCCTAAATACCCATTTGCAGATGAGTGGCTTATAAAACATTGGTACATCTACACAATGGAATACTACACTGCTGTAAAAAAGAAGGAATTATTACCTTTTGCAGCAGCATGGATGGACCTGGAGAGCATTATGTTAAATGAAATAAGCCAGGCAATGAAAGAAAAATACCATATTATCCCACTCATTTATGGAAAAATAAAGAACATTATAATCGGATGAACAAAAAAGAGATACAGAGGCAGTAAAGCACCAAAGAGACTGTCAAATTACAGCAGGAAGGCTGGGAAGTGTTGGGAAGAGGGGGTGAAATCAACCAATGGACTTGTATGCATGCCTATAAGCACAACCAATGGACACAAGACACTTGGAGAGGGTGGGATGAGGATATGCGATAGGGGGTAGGGGAGGCTGGGGGAAGGTCAATGGGGGGAAAAAGGAGATATATGTATAATATATGTAATACTTTAAACAATAAAAAAATTAATCTCTAGCCCAGCTGGTGTGGCTCAGCTGTTAAGTGTCAACCCAGACAGAAACCAACAGGTTGTTGATTTGATTTCCAGTCAGGGCATATGCTGGGGTTGTGAGCTTGATCCCCAGTAGGGAGCGTGCAGGAAGCAGCTGAACAATGATGTCCCTCTCTTACCAGTGTTTCTATCTATCTCTCTTTCTTCCTTTCTCTCTCTAAAAATTAATAAAAACATATAAAATAAAAGCAATCTTTAATTTTTATGCTCCAACATCTCCCCCAACACACACACATTCTTATTAATTTTCTTCTGGAGCCAGTGTGTCTATTTAACTCAAATAGGTCTTACCTCTCACGGCTCTGCTTTCTGGCAATTCAGCTGTGCTCTCAATACTTGTTGGTCCATTTTCAGCTGCATTATTCAGCTCCAATTCCAGCATTTCATGGTTTTCTTTTCAGGAGGAAAAAAGTTAAAGTGTTTTTAAAAAACCACTCCTGGCTCTGGTCTCTTTTTTTCTTTCTAACTATGCAGATATCCCCAGTGTTTCTGCTTGATTCTGATGATACACATTTGTAAACAGACAAACTTTTTGTGAAACTTTACAACAATGAAATTCAAACAACCTACCAGATGTATGTAAAGAATAAATTTCTCATAAAAAAATTTAACGATTATTAATTATTGGGAAATGTGTAACTGAACGTGAATTATTTCTTCAGTTTTATAAGCTCTTGAAGACAGTTGCCTATGATATTGCTTGGATGGTGATGAT
The DNA here is from genome assembly GCA_004026805.1 of Lasiurus borealis. Classification (NCBI taxonomy): domain Eukaryota; kingdom Metazoa; phylum Chordata; class Mammalia; order Chiroptera; family Vespertilionidae; genus Lasiurus; species Lasiurus borealis. The sequence goes on from PVJN01016648.1 coordinate 31,011, forward strand.
ATGAGAATTCTCCCTAAATACATGCAGTGCCTTCATCAAACATCAAGGAGAAGATGACTCTATTTGGACATTTGTCTCTAACACATAACCTACCAACATGATACTTAAAATTCTATAATCAGATTTGTTTACATGAAATACTTTTTCTTCATCATTTGAATGTAAAATACTTGGGGGGTAAATTCGTAAATTAAAATTTCCACGTATTTATAGAAGATATAATTTCATATTAAGAGCAAAAGAAATTAAAAATATACAGGAGTATTGAAATATGTAAATAAATTATAATTAACAAAAGTAGTCTCAGGAATGTACAAGAAACCATGTGTCCCATTAAAGACGTTTCAGGAAATATTATTCTGATGTTTTCCAAAATTATCTTCCTACAGCTTCCTTGTTATCTCTTAATTTTCTAGAAATTGAATTGCTGAGTAAAACAGACTGCAGTTATGTGGACAGGAATTATACTATGTGGAGATAAGGAACTTTCAGTCGTAATAATTCTCAGAAAGAAAAAAAAAGAAACATCACAGTGTAGAGTGAGATGGTCCTACGAACCTCATAGCATATGTCTATTTTATATCTTTTAGCAGTTAAACAAAAATCGTGGAGTTATCCTCAAGCTATTACTTTTTCCCCTTCCCCTAATAGCTTATAATATCTAAAAAACATAAGAAATGCTATTGTGGTGACACCAGACACCTGCATTCCCAGAGGCTTAGACCAGAATTATTTTGTGTGTGTGTGTGTGTGTGTGTGTTTTTTACACACTCTCAAGTATCTCTCACAAACTAAATATGCCAGATAAAACTAGGCTCTGGCACAGCAACTTCACTATGAACTAGCACTCCATCATGGAATCTTAGGAGAGTCGAACAGCCTGGAGTTGAAGATAGGAGAACCAACCCTTATAGGTGAATGATTTCCTCTCTGGTCTGTCGGATCTTGCATGGAGGATCTTACCTGTTCTCTTGAGGCTACAGCTCTCCTGGAGTTTCTTTGACTGAGAAGGATTTGGAAATTTGAGGGTTGCGTAAGTCACTTCCTCAGGCATTACTGAACGAATGAAGCCCAATCCAGTCACTCTGTGTGCTGTGTGGTCCCACTGAAGTTCGCAGGAGCTGCTGTTGTTGGGTGATCTGGGCACGCAGGGACTAAGTTGAGTGAACTACCTTTGTATAAAGCAAGCAAACAGTGTCAAAAACAGAACTGTTACTTCTGCATGCATCATATCTCCCCTTTTCCAACTTCCTTCAGTAAAACACCAAATTGAAGAAATGGTCTTAAGAGAAAAGTTTAGGTTTTAAACAGAAACAAGTTTTATTTATTTATTTTAAATATGTGGAAAGACCATAGGGATTCCAGACTTGAGAATACCCTGTGAGAATACATATACAGATATATTTTCTTCTGCATATATACAATTGTTACTGCATGGAGGATCTTACCTGTTCTCTTGAGGCTACAGCTCTCCTGGAGTTTCTTTGAGAATACAGCAGTGTTATAATTGAACTAGAGGCCTGGTGCACAAAATTCGTGCATGTGGGTGGAGGGTACTCAGCTCATCCTGCACCCTCTCCAATTTGGGGACCCCTCAAGGGATGTCTGACTGCTCATTTAGGCCCGCTGGGATTGGGCCTAAATGGGCAGTCAGTCATTCCTCTCACAATCCAGGTCTGCTGGCTCCCAACTGCTTGCCTGCCTGCCTGCCTGCCTGCCTACCTGCCTGATTGTCCCTAACTGCTTCTGCCTGCCAGCTTGATTACCCCCTAACCACTCCCTTGCAAGCCTGATTGATGCCTAAGTGCTCCCCTGCCAGCCTGTTTGCCCCTAACTGCCCTCCCCTGCCAGCCTAGTTGCTCCTAACTGCCCTCCCCTGCAGACCTGGTCATCTCTAATTGCCCTTCCCTGCTGGCCCAGTCACCCCTAACTGCCCTCCCTTGCCAGCCTGGTTGTCCCTAATTGCCCTCCCCTCCAGACCTGGTCACCCCTAAATGACTTCTCTTGCAAGTCTGGTCACCCCTGTGTCCCCTCCCTTGTAGGCCTGGTCCCTTCCAACCTCCCTCCCCTGCTGGCCATCTTGTGGTGACCATCTTGTATCCATATCAGGGCAGCCATCTTTGACCACATGGGAGCAGCCATCTTATGTATTGGAGTGATGGTCAATTTGCATATTAGTATTTTATTATATGGGATGTAACCCACTAATTCCCTGAAAACTATAGGTGAGTTAATGCTCACCAAAATGTTTTTCTTTCCTTTTTACTTCCTATTTTTCTGAATTAAAAAGACTCCTGAGAAGTTAAAAGCAGGATTTTAATGAACAATAGAAAATTAAGAAAAAAGTAGTACTAAGAGGAAGAGCAGAAAAAGTGGATGGCTACTAAGAATTTAGGTAATTAGATATCCACTCTCCCCACCCCAACACACACGGGAAGCAGCCAATGAAACAAAGGGAGATATATTTGAAAGTGGTAGTCCTTTCTTTAGGGTATACCCATTAGGTTAGGATCTGAATTCTAATAACTTGAATTCTGGCAGGAAAGTAGGACAAGTATTTATATGAAGCTATTTTAAATAGTGCAGAGTTGAAACAGGAGACCAAGTGCTTTGCTTGAGCTCCAGTGCAAAGTTAGTGAAGAGCATGCTCCACTGTGTCCTGAATATCTAGCATAGTGACCACCATATGATGCATGTGCAACCAGTACTTGTCAATGAATAAATTATTAACTCATTCATAAATAATCACAGTTCTGCTCAGTGAAAAGCAACAGGTAAATATTCTTATTATAAAAACACCTGCATTGACTTTCAAGAAAATTGGGCTCTTTGCCCATCTCCCACAGAATTAAAAACAAAAAGCACTCTAAGGAATAAATTTAGGAAAGTTTTTGCTATGATAATTGACACAAGGAAAAATGCAATTATCTTTTACTCTAAAGCTTGAAACATATTTTTTTTTCTTGAAACATGTTTTAAAAACAGAACAGGTAAGATGCACTTAAGGAATATTCATAATTTATTGCAAGTAAGTACAAATGCAGTTGGACTTTTCTTTTGACAGAGGAAGAGACTGTATTCTGACTGGGGCTGGGGGTGGAGGCAGAGATAGGGGCAGGAAATATGTGAGTAGTATGAGCTTTAGTGCTTTCTCTAATATTAAGGAAATTAGAGAAGTCTCTAGGCCTTACTTTACTTTATTAAAAATGAAATGGCCCACACCAAAATACACCATAATTAAAATGCAAAAGGTTAAAGACAGAGAGAGGATATTAAAAGCTGCAAGAGAAAAGCAGTTAGTTACCTACAAAGAAGCTCCCAGAAGAATGTCAGCTGATTTCTTAACAGAAACTTTGTGGGGCAGAAGGGGTCAGCAAGAAATATTCAAAGTGATGAAAACCAGGGACCTAGAACACAGATTGCTCTAGCCTACAAATCTACTATCATTTAGAATTAAAGGACAGATAAAGAGCTTCCCAGTCAAGAAAAAGCTAAAGAAGTCATCATCATCAAACCTGTATTATATGAAATATAAAAGAGTTTTCAAGAAAAAGAAGGTAAAAAAAATGAATAACCAAATGACAATAAAAACATATCTATCAACAACTGAAGTTAAAAATCAAAATTAATGAACAAACAGAACAGAAATATACTCATAGATAAAGAGAATGTTTTGATGGTTGTCAGATGGCAGGGGATTAAAGGATAAGTGAAAAAAAGGTGAAGAGATTAAGAATTACAAATTGTCAGTCACAGAATAGTCAACACAGACCAGTGGTTCTCAACTCTCCTAATGCCATGACCCTTTAATACAGTTCCTCATTTTGTGGTGACACCCAACCATAAAACTATTTTCGTTGCTACTTCATCACTGTAATTTTGCTACTGTTATGAAGCATAATGTAAATATCTGTGTTTTCCGATGGTCTTAGGCAACCCCTGTGAAAGGGTCATTTGACCCCCAAAGGTGTTGTGACCCAAAGGTTGAGATCCGCTGGCATAGAGAATATAGTCAATAATATTCTAATAACTATGCATGGTATCATATGAATATGGGATTTATTGGGATGGTCACTTAGTAAGTTATATAAAGTCTAATCATTGGGGTGCATGCCTGCTACTGATATAATATGATATGTCAACTGTAGCTAAAAATAAAAATAAAGATGTACTCAAATTGGAAAACTAGGTGCCAAATATTTTTTCCTGCCTCTATTGTGTAACAGCAGCCCCACCTTCTCCTGTTGAGCATTTCTCATTTCAAGACAGTCATTCATCCCATGAGATGTACCTCTTGGTAGAAGGACTTGTTTTTTAAGGACCAGTTTATCTAAACCTACAGAACTCAGAGTTAGTCTGACAAGTTGGTCATTAGAAATGATGGTGAAGCAGGGTCACTATTGTTTTTGCACTTTGTTTCCAGACCCATGCATTCTATCTACCAAAGACTTAGCACCATATAAAGGTCATTGAATTAAAGCATACACTGTATGTTGGAAGATGGCATCATCTATATATATAAAACCCTAATATGCAAATAGACCAAATGGTGGAACAAACAAACAACTGAACAACTGGTCTCTATGATGTGCGCAGAACATGGCAGGCATCAGCCGCGGCAGGATGGTGGAACAGGTGAGCAGGGGCACCAGACCAAGGTGGGGCACTGGTCACTATCATTGGGGCAAGCCTCTGGTGGCTACTAAAAATTCTTTGCTCCCACATACCACGGTCCTGTTGGGAGCTCGCACCTGCTGCCAGTGCTGGCCCCGCTGCAAGTGCCAAAGCCACTGCCTGCGCCTGGTGCCAGCCCTTGGTCACTCAGCGCTATCAGTGGGTACGAGTGGAAGCTGCCAGCCCTGACCACCTCTCAGGGCTTCTCCCCCTCCCCCTCCCCCTGCTCCTGAGGGGTGATTGGGGCCAGCAGCCACCTCTTCCACACACTACTAGTGATGGCTCCACTCACACCCACTACCAGTGCCAGAGCTGCTGCTCCCACCTATTGCTAATGCTGGGCCAGCTAGCACCCACAGTCGGCACAGGAGCAGCCATTTACACCCAATGCTGGCACCTGGTACCAGCCCCATTCACTCTGTGCCAACCGTAGCTGTGAGTGGTGGCTGCCAGCTCTAATTGCCCCTGAGGGCTTCTTCACCTTCCCATGCTCCTGAGAAATAATCAGGGCCCACAGCTGCTTCTTACACCTGATGCTGGCAATGGCCCTGCTCATATCTGCTGCAGGCGCCAGAGCCACTGCTCACATCCGCCAGCCCTGATTGCCCCTGAGGGCTTCTCCAGTTCCCCGTACTCCTGAGGGGCAATCAGGGCAGCAGCTGCTTCTCACACCCACTGATGGCACTGGCTTCAATCACTCCACACCAGTCAGAATACAGTGGGTGCATGTGGGAGCAACAGCAGTGGGATGGGAGCTGCAGTGGGAGGGGCCAGGTGGAGTTGCAGAGGATGGGCCAAGACCTACCCCTAAACTCACCACAGCTTCTCGGCCCACATTTCCTTTCAAGGTGCATAAATTCGTGCACTGGACCCCTAATGTTGTCATAAGTATTAACTCTGAGCTGGCTCTCCATCTGTGCTTTCAAACAGCCCTGAGTTCTTTCCATTGCTCAATCTATCTCCAGCTTTATGTTGCTTTAATTTGTGATATGACAAATGGATTCTATGGTCAATTGCCCACACTTCTTACCTCTCTGTTAGAATGTGTGTGTCCCAGGCAAGCATGAGGTGTTATAAGGTTTCTTAAGTTGATCAAATGATTCTCTAAGTTCATGGATATCAGTCTTGGCTGACACCCTATGGGTAGGACAAGAAATTTCATTTTTTCTTCCTTTCTTTTTTTTCTTTCTTTCTTTCTTTCTTTCTTTCTTTCTTTCTTTCTTTTTCTTTCTTTCTTTCTTTTTTATTTCCTCCTTCCTTCCCTCTTTCTTTCCTTTCTCTCTCTCTCTCTCTCTCTCTCTCTCTCTCTCTCTCTCTCTTCCTTCCTTCCTTCCTTCCTTCCTCTCTTTCAAAATTGAAATCAATCTGTATTATTAGAATAAATCTCAATTGGCCATGATTTATTACCCTCCTATATATTCTTAGATTCAATTTTTCTCTGATTCTCCATGAGGTTGGTATTTATATTGTTTATGTAAAACAAGAAAAAATTGTTTTCATTTTCAGGGCTCTCACTCAAGACACTGTATTGATGATTAATATTATCTGGGTTGTATCTAAATTATATGGTTTGACATTAGGCATGTCAAGGTTTTTTTTGTGTGTGTGGTGTTTTTTTTACTTCGAAAATAAAGAAAAAGAGGAAATTTTAAAAGGTAAATTGTTAGGAAAGAGGCAGAAATTTAGTTTCACAGCATCTTTATTCCATTTGTGTGCTCTACAAAATGGATGTACCTTAAAGTTGCTAAAGCAAAATAATTACACTAACTACATTCTTCCATATGGTTCTTCATTCATTAGTAGGCTCTCAATCTTCACTGGATTAGCTAACTTCTCACATATAAATTTCTTTCTAGTAGTGCATAAATAATCATAGTAAACATATGATTCATATATATATCCACAATACATTCGATGATTTAAGTCAATTGTGCTTCTTGTAAACCTGAAAAAGAAAATAATGAATCACACTAAGCTAGTCAAGCATTTGAAACATATTCACAAACACGAAAATTGTTTTTCCAGTATATCATTGCTCCTAGGCTCAGCAGCATCTAAAATAGGTTTCTTTAGTCTAATTTTGTATGCTTCCAAAGTTGAAGAGATTATAAACTACCAATGAAATTTTGACATTACTTTTATATAAGTCTTGCTTTTTTCCTCATTACAAGCTAACAAATACAACAGATGAATCCATTTATAATTACATTTTATTTTATTTTTTAAATATATTTTTATTTATTTCAGAGAAGAAGGGAGAAGGAGAGATAGAAACATCGCTGAGAACAGAGAATCATTGATTGGCTGCCTTCTGCACTCCCCCCTCACTGGGGATTGAGCCCACAATCCAGGCATGTGCCCCTGACCAAATTGAACCTGGGACCCTTCAGTCTGTAGGCTGACACTCTATCCACTGAGCCAAACCAGCTAGGGCAAATAATTACATTTTAGATATGTTACATGATGAAATATATATATATATATATATATATATATATATATATATATATATATATATATATATTAATTTGCATACTTCCTTATATATATATAAAAGGAAGTCTGCAAATTAGGCCGGGACTTCGTAACGGGTTACGACCAGTCAGAAGCAGGTTGCACGTGCAGGTGAGACCCGGAGTGCAGTCAGGGGATCCCTGCCCAAGCCACAGCAGAGCCTTGAACAGAGCTGGAGGTCTCAGTCCAAACCATAGTGGACACTTGAGCAGGCCCAGAGCCAGGGGTGTGCTAGCCATGCTTGCCAGCAGTTCCCCCTCGGTGTGTGAGCTGCAGAGGAAACACCTTTTCTGACTGCTCATTGGCTAAGCTCCCTGTATATCACCACTCGCAGTGTTCTTGGTAACTTGGGTAATAAGAATCCAAGAAGGCGATGTAGGGTTTTTCCACTTCAATCCCGGAGGAAAACATGAAGGTCCACTGCTGGAGGGCTAAGAAATGTCATATCCTGCCCTAGCTGGTTTGGCTCACTAGATCATGCCTCAGCCTGTGGACCGCAGGGTTCAGGTTCGATTCTTATGAAGGGCATGGACCTAGGTTGCAGGTTCCTTCCTGGCTGGGACCCAGGTCCGGGCTCATGCAGGAAGCAACCAAAGTGTCCCTCTCACATTGATGTTTCTCTCTGTCTTTCCCTCTCTCTTCCACACTCTCTAAAAATCAATGGAAAAGTATCCTCAGTTGAGGATAAAAAGAAAGAAAGAATTATCATATCCTATGAAAGACACACTTTGAAAATGCCTAAAGAAAGTTGTCATTTTTTCATGGCGAAGGGACTGGAGTCTGTGTTGATGAAAACACCTTGGTGGCTGTGTGACTGGCAGTGGCTGCAGCAGCAGGGTGATGGGGATGGGGCCTTCCCCTGATCACCCAGGTCGCCTTCCGAAGAAGGAGGTTGTCAGTAGGACATCCCCTGAGGGCTCCCGGACTGTGCGAAGGGGCAGACTGCAATTTCGTGCACTGGGCCTCTGGTATTTTATATATAGCATATATGCTATTATACCATGCCCAAGTTCATTGTATTCCCTTTACCAGAAATCCTCTTCTAGTCTATCTCTAAAATTCCCATTCAAGGTGGCTATTTCAAATGTCAGTTTATAACACAAATTTCAAAGCTAAAATTTATTTGTTGTTATTCTGACCGAAGCACTTTCACCTTCTATTCCTTTGATCTGTAAAGCTAGTCTAATCGTACAATTAATGGTTAAGAAACTAAGGGCTGAATCCTTATTTCACTCATCTGTGAATCACAGCACTTAGCATCCTTTTGAGTACCTGCTAGAGTCCATTGAATTTGATGGCTTCTATTGTTCTCTTAGATGAAAGCACTATCCGTAGACATTCTCCCTTATTTGGCTAACCATAATTTTCTTAGTAACTTGTCAAGATAATGGGGAGGCATTTGTGGCAACTTCTCGCATTATTCGATGCATTAAGGAAGCCTTATGGAAGTTAATGCTTTAACAGATGCAATTTCAATTGAAGCCAGTTTTCATTGTAACTTACAATGCTCCTGAGGAAAACTCCTTTACTCCAATCAACCAGAAACATTCAACATGACTGAAGACTTACCTGTCAGAGGATACAATTGTTTCATCCAAGTCTTCTTCACGTTTTGTATCTTCCCTGGGAGGTAATCCTAACCAATAGTTCCTTAACTTCATGGACTTTATAAATTTCTATAGGAAACAGAGATGGCTTGTTAAAATAACTATCTTCCATTTCTGTATATTATCTTACAACATAATTTCTTACAAATAATTGTCTTAAGGTAACATTTTTTAACATTACACTACTATTTTTCATTGTCATTAAAGAAAATTGAGGCAGTGTTTTTTACTATAAGAGTTCTTCCAGCATTTATACATCAGTAAATATCTCACACAAAGAAGGACCTACCAATCCAATCCATTCATAACCTTAATTTAGAGTCAATGAAGTTCACAAACTTCAGGATTCAAATACTGAGCAGTAAATATTCAGTATAGGGGCAAAGAGGTGGCTATACACATATGTTAATAGAAATAGAAGGATTAGGATAAAATGTAGCTAAGTCATATGAGAGTGGTTAATAGAACAGAAGTTAAAACCAGTTTTGTAGCCAAAGTAACATTTTAAAAATAAACACTACGAATGGAATATTTTGAGGAAAAAACACATGAAAAAGAGCTATGGACTGAATTTCCTCTCTCTCTCTCTCTCTCTTTTTTTTTTTTTTTAAGGATGAAAAGATGTTTGAGTAGGGAAGCTGAGACTCTTGGGAAAATGAATTTTTACCTTGAAAAATAAAAAAATGCACTTACCATCTGAGAGATCAGAAATGTTGAGTAATAAGTAAAATATGGAGGTACTATTTAGATATTTGTATATATATATAAATTAATTCCAGAGAACTCACTTTTTCTTGTACATAGGACCTCTGTGCAATATATTTGCTTGGCACTTGCCTTCGCCATCCCATCTTAATTCTTCTTTTTATATGTATTTTTGTCCAAATTATTTTCTTAGTCTAGTATATATTCTCTCTTAGTTAAAAAAATACAAAATGGTGGAAATAAAGAATCTCCTCCTTTGTATATCTTTTGGAATTGGTAAACATCAGGAATAATATCCAGATCTTCTATTTGTAGATAAAAGCTCATAAATCGGGTCCTAAAAGTTGATCTTAAACTTTGGAAATGCTTACAGACCTGATTCTGGGTGCCCCACATCTATTCATTTGCCAAGCCTCTCAGGTACACTGATGCTAGGGTCCTAAGCTAAAATTTCATATGCTCTACCTTGGTTACCTGTGAAAAATGTGCCAAGTCTCATCATGTCACACTCCAACGAGAATAAGCCAGGATTATGTTGGGATTGATACAGATCTTCCCCAACATGCCTCCCTCCTACTTATTCTACCTTGGGAAAAATGATTTCCCTCCTCAGAAGCAGAGATCCATAGGACCTTACCGATACACTTTTGTT
>PVJN01016649.1:0-42184 GCA_004026805.1 Lasiurus borealis
TCTCCATCTTAAAATTCACTGAATATACACATTTTCTTTATGTTGCAAATTTGAAAAATGGGTGAAATATAGTGAAAGGCAAATTCTAGTTTTACATAGACTTGTCATGGAATTTGCTTGGTACAACTTTCTGACCTAATATAATTGTTTTTTACATAGGTTATTGTGTAGAAAGGAGACAGGAAGCTGAGCACTGAATCCCTTAAAGGAAACAATGGGAGATTCAGAAGCGCCCTGTCTGGGTTTTGTTAGTGTTACTATTTAAAGCTTTCTTGAGCTTTGGCTCTGCAGGTTCTGGTGGTGTGCAGGCTTTATATGACATGTGTTTTCTTCTCCCCAAGGAGTCAGAGTGTTCATCGAAAAGAAAGCACAGCTAACACTTTTAGGAACAGAAATGGACTATGTTGAGGACAAATTATCCAGTGAGTTTGTGTTCAATAACCCCAACATCAAAGGAACATGTGGCTGTGGAGAAAGCTTTAATATTTGACTCCTCAGGACTGCTCTGGCTGTAAGCTCCAGGAAAGCTGTGGAAGAAATCGCAACTGTCACGTGCTTAAGGTTGACAATGCATGGCTGCCTTATGAGGAAAATAAACTGATGCATTTTGAAAATGAAGCCAGAGTGTTAGATTTCAGAAGTGGTATTTGTCTTCTTTTTAGGGGACAAAATATGAGAAGCCATCATTCTCTTTGGGTCATTTTTCTGATCTGTAAAGAAAAATAAATTCTGCCCTGAACTTAATTCTCTTGCATCCTTTCTTTTAGAACCATTTTATGCAAGGTGCCAGCCTGGGTGGATTTTTGGAAACACGTCCTTAATAGATGTACACTCTGGATCTCTGTTGAATGGCTTGAAAGTACATCTCTAGACCAGGTTGATGGTTCTTAAAATTCAGAGGCAGAAAGTCCTGACTACTAGGTTGACATGGTGATGCATTGTTTTTCTACGCAAACTTGGCTCAGCTTTTCTACATTTTTATCCCAAATTTCATTGTCGCATGCCTCATTTCCTTACCCTTTAGCAGCATCAGCCATTAGATGAAAGTGTCAAAGATTTCCTTGAAATACAGTGCAGAATGGTTTTGAGTGATGGCATCAAAAGAAATGGAGATCCCACCATTTTTCACGCATTTTCTTTGCCACTCTCAATATCTGCTGAAGGTGGGATCTCAAGCTGCCTTAGATCCTTTTATTTGAAAGGTATCCTACAAGCCATCTAGCCCACCCCCTCAATTCTGTACCTTAGGAAGCAAAACCCCAGGGAAGGAGGAGGGCTTGTGCCCACTTGCACATACAGCGCGGGAACTACTCACATCTCCCCTTCCGTGCAGGTGGCAGGCCAGCCCGGAGCACCGAGGCAGGCAGCGAAAGTGAGTGGGTGATCAGGCTTCCTAGCTGATTGATGTTTTGATAAGATTTCTGTGTAATTTGAAGGAGATCATATTTTTATTTTGAGTGATAAGTATCTTATTTGTAAACCCCTCTATGTGAATGACCATACTTTCGAAGTATAAAGCAGTGGTTTATACCTGCAGGCAAGACGTCATAACCCAGAGCACCCTTTTGGAATGTAGTGAATGTAGCAGAGCACGGGAGTCTCCTGAAGTTCCCAGGATGCATGTGCTTTCTGGATCCTAAGTCCAAATGCTAAAAATTTTAAGTATTTGAACCCAACATTTTTGTCACCGATTTTTCTCTTTCACAGTGTTTCTTTTGTAATTTAATTCTTAATTTTTCTGAGCTTGACATAGTGTTTTATGAGATGCCATATGCTTTTTTTGAAAGCCAAGTCTTAAGAATTGAAGTAGCTAAATTCCTTGATGTTTGTCGTATTTACTAAAGTACCTGTCACAAATTGCACCAAAACCTAGAGCAGTTGCTTTATGCTCATGAGTTTGTATTAATATAATTGTCAACTCACTTATAATTTGTGCAATACTGAATATATGTAGTTATTTGAGTTGTCAATAAAAAATTGTGGCCTCTTTGTGATCATGAAAATGCCTTTTTTTTTTTATTTAAGGAAGATGGGTTTGGGAATAATAACTGTTATAGTTACTTATGAATAATTACCTTCTTTTCTAACTGGTCTCTCCGCTGCCAGAATGTTCTCCACCTGATGCTGTTGCATTTTAGTTTCTCTGTTCTCCATGCAGTCCTTGACACAACCATTTCCAGTTGCTCTTGGTTCCACATTCCCAGCATTCCCTTTCTTCCTCATGCTGTCTTTCTCCCTGTCTCACTTTAAGATCATCCATGTCAAAAAAAAAAAAAGATCATCTGTGTCATCGAAGCTGTTTCTCCAGCCTCCTACACAGATTTCTTTCAGACATTCTCACATGTCATCGTCCCTACCTGGAATGCTTTTTCAGGTCTGTCTTATGAGTTTTGTGTTCATCTCCAAAAAGGTGCTTAACGGTTTGCTTCAGGCCTATTCATGGGCACCTGCTCTCCACTTGCCCTGAGGTTTCACAGATGATCAGAGACAGTCAGTCTCTGACCTCAAAGATCTTCGAGTTGACAGATGAGGCAGACACCAATAAAGAAATTATGGTAAGTGTTGCTAATAGCTAATGTTTATTACAGGCTTGCTACGTGCCCAGAACTGTTCTAATGTAATCTTCACAACACAGTGAAGTAGGTCTGACTTCTGTCTTTTGCGTAGACGAGAGCCTAAAGCACATACATAAAGTAGTTGGCTAAGGTAACACAGTACGTGGCCCAGTCGATGACAGCCCATGGCGTCTGGCTCCAGCCCCATGTTCCCAGCAGCGAGGCCACATGGCATGTTAAAACAAGTGCATTTGGAAGTATCAGCCGGACTGCCCTGTGGAGCTTAGAGAAGGCTGTGTGATGAGGCGGAGCGCAGGAAGCTACTGCAAAACCAAGCAGGACCTGAGCGAGGGACCGGTCTGAGGAAGGCTAAGGTGAAATCAGTGGGACTCCATTAACAAACCAACCCGACAAGGCCATGAGTTTGTACCTCTTGGCTACCCACCCACATTAGCAAAACTTGTACTGTTTTTTGTGGGTTTTTTTGGTTTTGTCTCTTGCACAATATATATTTTTAAATATATTTTTATTGATTTTTTACAGAAAGGGAGAGGGATAGAGAGTTAGAAACATCAATCAGCTGCCTCCTGCACGCCCCCCACTGGGGATGTGCCTGCCACCAAGGTACATGCCCTTGACCGGAATCGAACCTGGGACCCTTCAGTCCGCAGGCTGGCGCTCTATCCACTGAGCCACACCGGTTTTGGCTCTTGCACAGTATTGAAAGCATCTTGACACGAGTTCTATCATTTGCTTTGCTATTCACCTAACACCAGGCATATCAGAAGTGTTTTGGCAAAACGATTCCTATGGCTGTTAGCAGCCATAACGTGTTCTGTGTCCATTCATCCAAGCTCCACTCCAGACCCCGGGTGTTCCTGTGTGACAGGTAGACCATCAGCTTTGTGGAGGGTTCTTGACGCAGAAGCAGAGCCAGAACCGATGGATTGCCACGATTAAAAGCCCACTCTTCCACATCAAGGTGCTGACTGGACGGTTCGGGCCACTGTGGCTAAACACCCCGTGAAATGGTAGGGGTGCTGGGCCACTGTCACAGAGTATGCCCCTGCCCTCTGTCTCAGGACCCACAGAATGATTTTTTTTTTTTTTTCTCTCAACAAGGAAAGGGTGGAGCAGGGTTGGAAAAATCCCAACAAGGTCAGATGTTCCTCACATTTCTAGGTCTCACTTAGCAGGAAATACCTTAAAAAAAAAAAAAGAAAAAAAAAGCTTCTTGACTTGTTTTGGTGCCTCAGAGATCAGGAAATGCAAAGCCTGTGATGTTAAGCCGCCTAGCCCTTCCCTGCCATCTAACAGCCTACAGAGCTCTTTAACCGCCAGTGCCCTGTGTGGCCTGGGCCGGAGAGATGGCATCAGCCTTGCAGTGAGTGCAAATTCGGCCGGCCTGGTGCAGTTCACGGGAGGCTGGCATGCAAAGGTGTAGGTCTGGAAGGGAGCTACCCCTGAATTTGAACCGTGGGTTCTGCCACTTTGTAGCCTGATGACCTGGCACAGATGAGGTCACTTCTGAGCCTGCTTCCTTTCAACAGAACAAGCTCAAAATGTGGGGAGATTGGATGAGTTAAGAGCACAGCACAGCTGTAGTTTACCCATGGATTGTCCATCAAAGCGAGAGTTTATGGAAATGAATCTCCACACAATTAGAGAATTATTGTCCCATATTAAAATCGGGGGCGAAATTTGCTGTATTTTTTTCCCAATGACTACAGTACTACAAATACAATTATACAGAAAAATTGTATTTCTCTTAGTAGCTGATTAGAGACTTCCTGTGGAGAGAAACCTGCCTTAATTGAGCCAAATCCGTGGGTCCTGGTGGACCGCACCAGACCTCAGAGGGAGAGCCAGGCTGGAGGTCTGCCCCGCCCTCAGCTTCCTTTGAGATGCTCAGCCCATGTTGCGGGTTAACTGTGGGATGGATGAGGTCAACTTCCTCCCTGGCTCTCCTGCGAAATCCTATTGAAGGCTTAGTCTGAGGATTCTTACTAATGGTGACTTGAGATCCAATATTCCCCAAGGCAAGACAGCTGTACCTAGCTTACAGCCCCCCACCCCCTTTTTTTTTTATGGTCTTAGCACGTTACTTCATGGTTTTACTTCCAGAAACAAGTAATTCTCAAACTGATCACTGTAAAGTACCCTCTTCTCCAGCATTAAGGTGTAAGTCACTGGGGATTCTGTTCCAACAACCCAGGGGTCAGGGTGGTGGGAGGGCGGTGGAGGGGGTGAGAGGAGGCAGGGGATGTGCACACCCAGCCAGGCCCAGGTGCAGCCCATGCTGTTGCTCTACCCTCTGAGTGCCAGGGCTGCAAAGCATTTACCTCTGGAAGAGCCCAATTGTGTTACGTGACCATTTGTGCCCTCGTGGTGTTCAGGGTTTCTGACCAGCATGACATACCCAGGTTGCCATCCTGAGATGACAACTCGAAGGCCAGGAGTGGGCGGCTATATCTCTAAGGGCTGATTTCCCCTCAGTATTCTGAAATACTAAACATCTTGGGGACTCCATTTGCACTTACTAGTTTCCTCAGTGGCTGCCACAAAATCCTCAAAAGGGGAGCCATTTAAGAGTGGGGCATGGTGCAGAACATGGCTGGTGGGCTCCTAGAGCGTCAGCATGGCCATGCAGCCTGGCACCCACTCCTAACGGGATCATAAAGGCAGATACAGGAAGCACAGGTCTGTCTCCTGACTAATCGCTTGAGCTGCAGAACCAGGCGACTCAGAGGTCCCACCAGTCATTTTTATCCCAATGCTTTTGAACCAGAGTGTTTTCAAGTTGGAAGTCTATGTTTGACACCTCAGGGACACAAAAGGAGGGAAAAGTCTTCCATGGCCCTTCTTTTATATATATATTTTTTTATTTTGTTTTTAATTGAACTTTTTACAGAGAGGAAGGGAGAAGGATAGAGTTAGAAATATTGATTCAGCTGCCTCCTGCACACTCCTAACTGGGGATGTGCCCGTAACCAAGGTACATGCCCCTGGCCGGAAGTGACCCTGGGACCGACCCTTCAGTCCACAGGCCGACACTGTATCCACTGAGCCAAACCGGTTAGGGCAACATGGCCCTTCTTTTGACCAGCCATCTAAGGTGGTTGTTTTGGCAAAGTGTTTAATGATTGCCACAAAATCCTCAAAAGGGGAGCCATTTAAGAGTGGGGCATGGTGCAGAACACTGCTGGTGGGCTCCTAGAGCGTCAGCATGGCCATGCAGCCTGGCACCCACTCCCAAAGGGATCATAAAGGCAGATACAGGAAGCACAGGTCTGTCTCCTGACTAATTGCCTCAATTTCTCCTTTGCACCTTGCCCATATCTAGAAAAGAAACACCTACCTGATTAGAAATCATATGCACAATTCAGCTATTTAATGTTCGCTTTTTAAAATATGTTTTTATTGATTGCAGAGATAGGGAGGGAGAGGAAAAGAGACAGGAACATCGATGATGAGAATCATTCATCAGCTGCTTCCTGCACACCCCACATTGAGGATCAAACCCACAATCCCGGCATGTGCCCTGACCAGGCATTGAACCATGACCTCCTGGTTCAGAGGTCGACGTTCAACCACTGAGCTATGTTGGCTGGGCTATTGAATATTCACTTTTTAAAAAATTGCCTTTCCATCCTCCACTCTCTACCCATTTCCCTCATGCAGGAAGATAATCCCCTGACCCTTAATGTTACACAGCTGTTTATGACTTTGAGGATGTTCATATGTCACAATGGACAGGTACTCATTTACTCAAAACTTACTAAGCATTAGGGAGATATCCTCCGAGACCATGAGGCTACTGGATGAATGGAACCCAGGCCTTGCTCCCAGGCACACAAATTCATGAAAGAGATGGCCACGTAAACAGGTGATTATTGAGCAGGTGGTAAGTGCGGTGATGAATAATGGTCACCATGAAGTGAAAAGCACAAAAAGCAAAAAGGAAGCCAGGATGGGCTTGGCAAGGAGAGGTGGGATGAAGTGGGCAGTGGAGAGAGACAGGAAAGGCCAGAGCCAAGAGATGAGATAGATGGTGGCCGGGAGACCGTCATGCCTTCTAGTAGGTCCCAGAAAGCTGGACCCAGCTGGTCGGGACTGTGCCTCTACAATCTCCCTCTTCCTCTGGGGCCTTCTCCACACACAGCCCTGCCTTCTCCCTGCGTTTCTGTGCCTGCTTCCTTCCGCACCACATTCCCACAGATGCATGGCCCTGGCTTGGATCTGCTCTCCCCACGCCTGGCGGCCTTCCTCCTCCTTTGCCCTATATCCAGTCTTGAGAATGTACAGCTTGGAAAAGATGAGAGTCCACATGAGGGAGGAGCTGGAAAAAGAGTAGAGAGCTTCCTCTCCCCTTCCCCAGAACCAGCGCCTGGGGACAAGCAGAATAGCGAAAGATGTCTTCACACTACTCAGAACAGCACGCAGTTGAACGCATGAGTTGTTTATTTCTGGAATTTTCCGTTCACTATTTTTGGACCACTGTTGACCCTGGAAAACCTTCTTGAATTTTAATTTTAAATTTTTTATTTTCTAGGATTTTGTTTTCCCCCCTCTTTGGTATATTCAATTAAATATGTTATATCTCCTTAGCCCAACCTTTATACCTATCATTTTCTCTATAAATCATTTTAAACATTTTTATTGAGAAATAATTTATATACCATAAAACTCACCCACTCAAAGTATACCGTGCAGCCCACTAACCATCCCCACAATCAATTTTAGGACATTTGTATCACTCCCAAAAGAAACCCCATCCAATTAGCAGTCGTTCCTCTCTATGCACCCAGAGTCAGGCAACTACTAATCTACCTTCTGTCTCTATAGACTTGCTAATCCTACATATTTCATATAAATGCAATCATACAATAGTTGGCCTTTTGCGGATGGCTTCTTGTACTTAGCATAAATTTCCAAGATTTATCATATTGCAACATACTTCATTTCTTATCACTGAATAGTATTCTACTGTATGATGCACCACATGGTGTTTATCCATTCATCAGGTGAAGGGCACGAGGGTTATTTTCACTTTTTGGCGGTTATGAATGGTGCTGCTATCAACAGTCACGTACAAGTTTTTGTGTAGACATGTGATTTCTCTTAGATATATACCTCGGAATGAATCTTCTGGTTATATGGCAGCTCTATGTTTTTCAAAGTCACTGCACCACATTTTATTCCCACTAGTAATGTATGAAGGTGCCAATTTCTCAAAATCCTTGCCAACAACCATTATTATCTGTCTTTATTATAGCCATCCTCGGGAGAGTGAGATGATATTCGACTGTTGCTTAAATTTGCATTTTCATGATAGCTAATGACGTTGAGCACGTTTTCATGTTTTGTTGGCCATGTGTATATCTTCTTTGGAGAAATCTCTATTCAAATCCTTTGCCCATTTTTGAATTTATTTATTTGTATTTTTACTGTTGAGTTGTAAGTGTTCTTTGTATATTTGAATATGAATCCTCATCAGATATATGACTTGTAAATGTCTTCTCCCATTCTGTGCATTGTCATTTTTACTTTCTTCATGGTGTCCTTTAAAGCACAGAAGTTTAATTTGCTGAAATCCAATTTATGTATTTCCTTATTCTTTTTGCTTCTGATTTCGGTTGTATATCCAAGAAATCCTTGCCTAAGCTAGATCATGAAAGCTATGTTTTCTTCTAGGAGTTTTTTTTTTTTTTCGTTTTAACTCTTCTATTATGGTCTAGGATACATTTTAAGTTCATCTGTGTATGGATTAGGGTAGGAGTCCGACTTCACTCTTCTACATGTGGATATCCAATTGTCCCAACACCATTTATTTAAAAAAAAAACAAAAACATTATTTTTCCCATTGAATTGTCCTAGCCACCTTATTTCTATTTCCTGTTCCGATTTTGCTTTTGTTTGCCATAATAGCTAATTATCATTATGTTTATTTCCATTTTCTCTTCAGTTCTATTATGTTCTTACTTAGACTGACATAAAAGGGATATTAAATAAACATTCTGCTTGCTTAAATGGGGAGTCAGAGTGAACACAGATGCGATGAAGAATGCATATGAGCACAGAAGATTGTTTCAGAAAAAAAAAAAAATGAATTGCCCCCACTGGCTGAAACAGAGAGAACATGTATGGCCTTGTGGTGACATAGAAATATGATTTGTAAATGTTTGGAATGTTTAGAAGCAAATTGTGGATAGTCTTTGTAAGTCTGGTCAAGAAATTTACATCTTGCCCTGGCCAGTGTTGCAACATCGGCCTATGGACCAAAGGGTCCTGGTTTCAATTCCCAGTCAAGGGCATATGCCCGGGCTGCAGGCTCGATCCCAGGGGTGGGGAATGTGTGTTCAGGAGGCAGCCGATCTATGATTCTCTCTCACCATGGATGTTTTTTTCTCTCTCTTCCTCTCCCTTTCTCTCTGAAGTCAATAAAAATATATTTAAAAATAAAGAAATTTACATCTTATCCTAAAAGGAATAAAGAGCCAAGTTTGAAGAATGAACTAATGAATGGCTGGATAAAGAGTTGATTTAGGATAGATTACTACTATTGCTGCTATTACTACTATTACTACTAACAGCAGCAACATGAGGCAAGAAAACCTGTAGGGGGTCTTTGTAGCCGCTCAAAGATGAGGTCAGTTAGGCTTCTTATCAGAATCACTGCAATGAGTTTGGGAAGACTAGAGAAGACACTTTTTTTAAAATCAATTTCAAAATGAAAGGTTAAGAGTTAAGGTGGATAAAAATGAAGGCTGTGAAAACTGCATCAGAATTGATTATTGAGAACTTACTCTTACTTTCAAGATTTCAATTTTGGTTCATTAGTCAGGGTAGAAGCTCAATGTTGTTATATTGAAGATTAGATTATGAGAATATAAAAAATAGTAAGTACAGAAGTAAAGGCAAGCGTAATACCAGCCCAGAGTCAAATGTGGGAGAGGACTTAGGTGCCACTTATTGATGAGACCAATTGTATAGATTTTATGTTCATTTTTAACCCCTCAAAAAGGGATTAAACATAATTCCATCTGTAAAATGCCTGCAATCATTTGTGGCCCAAAGCAAATAATTTCAAAATGTTAATTACTGTTATTATTAGCATTTTTCTTCCAATTAAAAAATACTTTTCCTGGGTAAAGAAGTGTAAGTTTTTCTTTAAATTACCTGGAAAATAAAAAATATGTAAGACAAAGAAAAATCTATGTGGGAGTCTTTGAACGAGTAATAAATGCCCGAACATATATGTCATATAAGAATTTGAAGTGTGCCAAAACCGGTATAGCTCAGTGGATAGAGCGTCAGCCTTCAGACTGAAAGGTCCCAGGTTCGATTCTGGCAAGGGCATGTACCTTGGTTGCGGGCACATCCCCAGTAGGGGGCATGTAGGAGGCAGTTGATCGATGTCTCTCTCTTATCAGTGTTTCTAACTTTCTATCCCTCTCCCTTCCTCTCTGTGAAAAATCAATAAAATATATTAAAAAAATTTGAAGTGTTTCACAGAAAATATTCCATTGAAACATGATTAATCTGGCAGACCTGGAGTAAAGAGAAAACAAAAGAAAAATTGAATTGGTATAAAATTTAAAGTGTCCCACTTAAAAAGTTTAGAAGATTTAAAAACTGCTTCCCTCACCCTCGTTGGTTTGGCTCAGTTGATAAGAGCATTGACCTGCGGACTGAAGGGTCCCAGGTTCAATTCTGGTCAAGGGCACATGCCTGGATTGCAGGCTCAGTCTCCAAGAGGAGGGGTGCAGGAGGCAGCCGATCAATGATTCTCTCTCATCATTGATGTTTATATCTCTTTCTCCCTCTCTGAAATCAATAAAAATATGTTGTTGGTTTTTTTTAAAAAAAAGGTGTTACCCTCTCCTTTGTATTTTATCTGACCTTTGCTCCTTCGTTTCATCTTTCTTCATATTGATTTTTTAGGAATTAGAGAGTAAAATCCCAGCACAATGTTCACCAATAGAGACGATGATTCAAATAAAGATGATGTGGAGGCCGAGTTTCCCAGGTGTTCGGTACGTCCTTCTAATGCTATAATACGCACAGGAAACTGTGCTTTCAAGAATTCTAAAAAGAACTATTAAGTACCCGGTGGCATGCCGTGGGTGGGGGGCAAAGAACACAAACATTCCACTTCCGGACTTCCCTTTCTTGGCACAGGAAAATACAGCTCCTCTGTGGGCAGGGGATCCTGAGGGCCGACTTGTGTTTGTGCTCTTGGTAATGCGTTTGAAAGAGCCCTTGGCCAGCTCAGCCCACTTCCTGTGTGTTGCTCTTGACTAGAATGGAAGGGAAACCGCACTGGGCTAAATGACACAAGTTTGTGCTCTCGCTTTGGCCTTTTGGGCCTTCCAATTCAATGACCTAAGAAACTTCTTGGGAATAATGGAGCTAGCAGGCAGAATGCTCTAGAAAATAAAATGTTATTCCTTTAATACAGGATTTTAGATAGAGAAGGGGGACTCTGAGGGGGACATTTATTGTCTTTTTTGCCAACAATTCTTTCCAAAGACTCCACAAGTGTAGCCAATGGCTTTGGTAAAATATTCCAGTTAAAAAGGACAATTACACTTCGATTGCACAGTGTTCTTAAATATGCCAAGCCCCTCAGTCACCAGGATGAAGCTTTGATATCTAGATGATCTGGCTCCCTTTCTTCTTCTTTTTTTTTTTTTTAAATGTAGCCTCCCCTAAAACAGACTTCGCAAACCCCCACAACTGGGTCTCTCCATGGTAACTCACAGAATTTTAGAGTGTTAAAGACTTTGGAAACCAGGCTCATTTTGCAATGCAGCCTTTCAGTGATGTGTCTAAATACTACCTCTTTGGAGAAATGAATCTGAAACTTGTCCATCTGGTCTCTGTTCCACATTGCCACCATTGGCTTGGCTCAGCTAGGCAACAATATCTTCCAAAGATAGATGCTTCTGTTTGCATGATTGCCTATTATGCTCTTTGTTTTAGGGTTTGCCCATCTGCCAGGCAATCGCCATTCATCAATCTCATGACTTCCCACTTTCTTCCCCCATAGCTGCCAGAATTATATGCAGTGGCTGAGAATGTTAATAAGAAGAGCAAAAAATCGAATCACCTAAAAACTCTTGGTATGTCACCAGCGGAAGCACGGAGAATACTTAATCAAACCCTGAATATCACGTCAGCTGCTAGCACAACGGATTTGGAAGAAGATTCCGAACCTGTTTCCAAGCCCAAGGTGATTAGAAAAGAGGAGAAGCCACCATCGATGACTGAACTCCTACACCACAACTTACTGACCGGCTCGCCCACTGGAGTAGACAGCCTGAGGGAATCCCACCAGACACTTGCTCAATATGGGATCCCTGTTCCCTTGCACACTCTTCCCTATGAGGTTGTCATCAGTGACACCAACTTTTTGGGCATTACACGGAAGAAGTTTTCGAGTCTTGGAAAATTAGCCAGAATGAGCATTTCCAAGGTGAAGGCAGACAGGTTTTTATTTGAAGATAGGATTACTGAATACTCAATAATTGAACCAGGTAATCTAAACATGGTGGGAGAAAAAGAGTGGAAATCTTACTAGAAAATTTGCCTAGATTTCTAGAGCTGGAAGTATCAAATATAGGTTGATGGGAATATTGGAGTTCTGGTGCTCTGCTACATGTAAAAGCAATGAAAAATGGAGAACAGATTTCTCAAACATTTCAGGATCCAAATCTCATACTCATTCCCAAAAAGGTGTAAACTTATTTTTCTAAAATGAGCCAGTTCAACTTGAACTCTAAAGCACCCACAACTATTTGTTTACTATTTCATGAAGTAAGTCATGTATTTACTGAATAATGACTTATCTTTCTTATATATTTTGATTTTTCCTTCAAATGAGGGTGGGGTTTTTTTAGATTTTTTTCGTGAACCTTTATTCTTTCCTATTGTTACCTCTCTACAAAAAGAAGGAAACTCTTCAGTTCTGATATTTTAATAAGGAAGTACTCATAAAAGTACACATGGAGAAAGTCAATAATATGTAAAACATATGTTGCTAAGTTATAATGAAAAGAGACTATTCCTAAGGTCTCCATTTTTCCTATGTAATCTGAGGAAAGTAATATTTTGTTATTCTGTGTAGCTATAAAAATAGATTATATTAATGATATAAAATATTCAAACTTTTCTAAAGTAGGTTCTTGACCCAAGATAAAACCATTTGCACAGCAAATATTATGACATCACACTTTTATATTAAAAGTAGTGGGAGAGATGGGAACAAATTTAAAGGAGTAAACTGATCACTCTGACCAATACAGTATTTGGTCCAAGATACTGGGAGAATCTTTGCTCTCACTCTCTATATTGATATCTTGACACAGGTTTCAAATTCCTTTGCTAGAATCATGCAAGTGTATTGGATTTCAGGCAGAAGTAGAAATTAAGGCAACTGTGGAATGGCCTATAGGCATAATCCACAAAACTGCACAACTAAAGTTTGAGACCAGAGAGGAAAAAGCCAGGAAAGTGCTGAGGATTAATAAGAACTGGCAAAAAGCCTACAGAAGAAGTGCTGAAGGCTTTGGATGTTTGATAGGTCTTGAACATTTATGGCTTTGCCACCCACAGGGGCTGAATTGTCCCTCCTAATGCATAGATTGCCTGTTGTCTGTCTAACCCCTGGAGGTCTCTCGTATGCCCTTTTACACTCTAACTCAATTTCTCATTTTTTTTAAAATATATATTTTATTGATTTTTTACAGAGAGGAAGGGAGAGAGATAGAAAGTCAGAAACATCGATGAGAGAGAAACATCGATCAGCCGCCTCTTGCATGCCCCCTACTGGGGATGTGCCCGCAACCAAGGTACATGCTCTTGACCGGAATCGAACCCAGGACCTTTCAGTCCGCAAGCCGATGCTCTATCCACTGAGCCAAACTGGTCTCGCCAGTTTCTCATTTTTTGAGATCCTAGATATAAAATTTCTGAGACATGTCCTGTCTATTCAAGGAATATGCTTGAAGTCAGATAGGCATCCATAAGAGAAATACCCAGTAATTCCTTGGGTTTAATTGATATTGCAACTTTTCACCCTTTACTGTCCTACATTGCCCAATATTACTATCATCAGCCAGCCAGTGCCTGAAGTCTACTCAGTCCAGGAAAATATTAGGACTCCTGGTATACCAAAGGGAGTATAGAACATACCTTTACTAGCACCAAGCACTAGAGGAGGAAAAGGGAGTGATGCTGCCATTGTTCTTCTCCTAGTTTCTGAACAACTCTTTTATTAAAAAAAATATATTTTATTGATTTTCTAGAAAGAGAAAGGGAGAGGGGTAGAGAGCTAGAAACATCGATGAGAGAGAGACATCAATCAGCCGCCTCCCACACGCCCCCCACTGGGGATGCGCCTGCAACCAGGATACATGCCCTTAACTGGAATCGAACCTGAGACCTCTCAGTCCGCAAAGTTTCTCAGAACACACATCCTGAGCTGACTTCTATTTCATTGTCCAGACCTGTGACCACTAGTAATCCTTACTGCAAGGAAGGCTAGTGAATAGAGTTCTGATCTTTCCATCCCCTACAGTAGAGAAAGGCAGAAGAAGATTGTAATGGGTCTTGATTGATCTAACCTATAACGTCCAGCACAGATTACAACGCAAAGCTTTTTAGTAATCAAAATAATCAATTCTATGGCCTTATTTTGCCAAATATTCCTTTCCTGTCCTTTCTTCTATCACCAATTCTTGCTACGCCAATCCTTCCAAGATCTTGTCAAATTCCCTGAAAGTTGGCAACTGACCCTGGGGATGGGCTGTTGAACACCATGGCTCAAGGAACAGTCCATGGCTCTGGTCTCCACTGCAGACATGAACAGGATCTTACACAATAAAACCCTAATATGCAAATTGACCAACAGCAGAACAACCAGTTGCTATAATATGCACTGACCACCAGGGGGCATATGCTCAACACAGGAGTTGCCGCCTGGTGGTCAGTGTGCTCCCACATGGGGAGCACCACTCAGCCAGAAGCTGGGCTCACAGGACCTGCACCCAGGCGGGTGGTAAGGAGCAAGGGGTCCTGGACTATGAGAGCCCCAGAGTTCAAGAGCCTGGGACTGCAAGAGGGATGTCTGACTGCCAGCTTAGCAGGGCCTAAGCCGGCAGGTGGACATCCCCCGAGGAATCTCAGACTGTGAGAAGGCACAGGCTAGGCCTAGGAAACCCCCAGTGCACAAATTTGTGCACCAGACCTCTAGTGTATATATAAAGTCTTCCCACCAGGTAAACCCTGGGAAACTCAGGCTCTTCCCAGGAATGGAGGCTTGATTGGGGCAGGGGCAGTACCTGGGCCATAGGTGACCTTCTTAAAAATTACCCAACAGCGAGTATGGTTAAAATTCCCCATGAGAAATAGATCTGCTTCTTGCTTCTACCAATTATTCTCTTTAAACTCCTCAAACTCATTTTGGCTCTTTGGCCTCTGGTTTTACATTCAGACCCCTACCTTAGGCCTTGCTTCCTCCCCTCCCCAAGTTTACAATTTATTTAGTCATGAAAAGAATTGAAGGGAAGGGAAAGAGAAATGGCTGCTGAGTAGGGGAATATGCAGTATATCTTGGCTGTGGTTCATTGGCTTCTTGAAGAAATTGCAACTACTAATGACTCTCCACACTGGTTTGTCTGAAAGAGAAGGGGAAAGAGCCAAATTCTCGCTCAGGGCTTATACCAGCATCTTGGAAGTGACACTAGAAATGTAAATAATTCTGCTAAATCTCCCTCCTTGTTTTCACCACTCATTAGGATCCTGCCCCTGTTGACCTCAGTGCTCTGAAGGTCTTTCCATTTGCACATTCTTCGTTTCCAGGCACCAAATGAGACACTTTCTCTACCTGTTATGACCCTGCAGGTTCCTCTCCAGCCCTGCTGGCAGGACCCACCCAATACATAAGGTGGGCACCGTAGGTTCCCCCTTAGTTTGTAAAGATTCAGAAACGGCTTTCTACCGAAAGAGAGGAAACTCAAATTAATCAAAGGTTTATTCTGTTAGGAAGCACCTCTGAATCGCTGAAGGTTAAATGACACCATGTGATTCTTTGAACATCTGATTCTTTTCAGAAAAACAATTCTTGGATCTGAGGGATCTGGAGTGGAAATATTACAAGGGGATCACAAAGTGGAAACGCAAAACTTCAGATGTATTTGCAAAAATACAGTACAACAGTGAGAAGAGGTTTGTAGAGAGCAAGGAGACACCTGATACTGCTTTCCCCCCACTAATTCGAAGGTCTTTGGTCATTTATCCTCAAGTTGATTTTCCACCAAATTTAACTTCTTAAGTGAAATATGTAGTTTATTGAAAATATTTTGGATGTAGATTTTGCTTTTAAGAATTTTGAACTTACACACAAAAAATTTAAGAAGCACATGCACCATGGAACATAGACCTGATTCTATCTGATATGCACATAAGGTCTAAAATTAAACCACTAATACGGAGTAAAAGATCCAAGCTGACCTTTTGGTGTGTGTATGAAGGACAACACAAGTGAGAATAGCTCTATAAAATTTTTAAGCACATGAAAAAGTCCACTGTCATAAAAATAGTTGGTAAACTCAACAAATGGGAAAATTAACACCTGAGGATATAGAGGGAATTTGAGAACTTCGAAATATGTTAACAACTCAAAGACATGAGGAAGGAAATAGCATCTATGAAACAAGAATGGGAAGATTTTAAAAAGAACAAATTGGAAATCTTAGAAGTGAAAAACATAGTAATTGAAAATAAAACAATGACAATCCTCAATAAATTATATCAACGGTATACTGGATCTATCTGAAAAAGAAGGGATTAATGAGTCGGCAGGTAGCACTGTAAGGTAAAGGAGGAATTTATAAAAGAAGTTAAGGGTAATGGAGAGTAAAATGAGAAGTTCAGAAATATATCCAAGGAAAGATGCAGAAGGAAATAAGGAGAATGGAGAAAAGATGACACTTAAAAAAAAAAAAAAGACTGATCATTTTCTAGAAATGAATAAACACAATGAAAACTTGCATTGAAAAATCTCACTGAGCGATTAGCAAGAAAGTAAATCTCCATTTAGAAATGCTGTAGCAGAACCGAAGAGCATTTAGCAAAAAAAAAAAAAAAAGAAGAAAGAAAGAAAATATAATCTACAAGAGAGAGAAGATGGATGACAAATAACAAAATGATGTAAAACTCTCACTAACAATAGAAGTCAGAAGGTGAAGGTTTTATATATTCAACATCCTGAGGGAAATAATTGTCAATCTTTAAAAAGTAAATACTTGTTAAAACATAGAAAAGCAAAAAACTTTATTACCCTTTACTGAAAAAACTACTAGCAAATATATACATTAGCAAGAACCCAAGAAAAAGGGGTGAGCAATTAAAATTCTTAAGAACATGTGATTGTGTTGATATTAGAATATATTTCTAGATTCTCTTTCCTAATATTTTAAAAATTCACCTCTATATAAGAGAAGTTATTCTGTGGTTTTCATTTTTTGTACCAATTTTAAAAATCAGATTTGGCTTCATCATAGTGGATATCTTCAGCAGAAGGCACTGCCTGGCAATAGGTCTGAGGGAGGTTTCTGGGCTCTCAGAATATTCTGGGTTTTTAAAATCTATATTCTCAAGTATGTTCAGTATGCAAAAATTCCTCAATCCATACATTTAACAACTGTAAAGTTGTTTCTAATATATTTTATTGATTTTTTACAGAGGAAGGGAGAGGGATAGAGCCAGAAACAGTGATGAGAAACATCAATCAGCTGCCTCTTGCACACCCCCTTCTAGGGATGTGCCCTCAATCAAGGTACATGCCCTTGACCAGAATCAAACCTGGGACTCTTGAGTCCACAGGCCGATGCTTTATCCACTGAGCCAAACAGGCCAGGGCAACAATTGTAGTTTTATCATGCATATTATACTTTATCAAAAAAGGTTTACAAGTTGTGTTTCCTTCATAAAATGAATCGGGGCCTTAGCTGGTTTGACTCAGTGGATAGAGTGTCGGCCTTGCAGACCAAAGGGTCTCAGGTTTGATTCCAGCGGAGGCAACTAATTGATGTGTTATTCTTACATTGATATTTCACTCTGTCATTCCCTCTCACTTCTACTCTCCCTAAAAATCAATGGAAAAATATCCTCGGGTGAGGAATAAACAAAACAAGTAAATAATGCCTATCTAATAAAAGAGTAATATGCAAATTGATCTTGCCTCTGCTACACTCACAAGCCACGCCCACCAGCCACGCCCACCAGCCAATCAGGGCCACCATGCAAATTAACCCAACAAGATGGCTACGGCCACAGAGAGAGCAGGAGGGAGGCTTGGGTTGCCTCTGGTGATGGAAGAAGCCAAGATTTCCGCAAAGCCTGGCCCACAGAGGCCTCCACTTAAGGCAACAAAGTTTCAATGGCTATGCAAGCAGAAGGCTTGGCTCTGCTCCAGGACACAAAGTTTCAATTGCAGAAGATAAATAAATCCCAGATACCAGGGCCTCTGCTTGGGTTGCTGGGGGGCATGGCTGGCCTGCAAATCACCACAGACCCCTCACCCAGGCCACCCCACACCCCAAGGGAACACACACCTGATCCAGGATACCCTTCAGGGGCAAACCAGCTGGCCCCCATCCATGCACCAGGCCACTATCTTACCTAATAAAAGAGTAATATGCAGATTGACCATCACTCCAACACAAGATGACTGCCTCCATGTGGTCAAAAGATCCTGCCCCCATGTGGACACAAGATGGCCAGTAGGGGAGGGTAGTTTGGAGGGACCAGGCCTGCAAGGGAGGGCAGTTAGGGGTGATCAAACCTGCAGGGAGGGCAGTTAGGGGTGACCAGGCTGGCAGAGGAGGGAAGTTTGGGGTGACCAGGCCTGGAGGGGAGGGCAGTTAAGAGCAAACAGGATGACAAGGGAGCAATTAGGCATCAATAAGGCTGGTAAGGGAGTGGTTAGGGGGTGATCATGCTGGCAGGCAGAAGTAGTTAGGGGCAATCAGGAAGGCAGGCAGGTGAGCAGTTGGGAGCCAGCAGTCCTGGATTGTGAGAGGGATGTCCGATTGCCTGGATCGGGCCTAAACAGGCAGTCAGACATCCCTCAGGGGGTCCCAGATTGGAGAGGGAGCAGGCTGGGCTGAAGGACACCCCATTCCTCATGCACAAATTTCATGCACTGGGCCTCTAGTAAATAAATAAAATGAACTGGGAAGTTTTCATCTTTTTATTTGAGGCCATAGCCTTTTAAATAACATTACAAATATTTTAAAGCTAGATCTTTAAAGTCTAGCCAGAATTTAGTAATGAAATCATCTAGTTCTAACATTTTTCTTCCCATTTTATGATGAAACTGTTTAAACTACATGCAACACTTAAGATTTTACCACACTCATTTCATCTATTCCTATTGTTGTGTTTGCTGTGGATGCTGAACTATTTTAAAGCAAGTCTTAGGTTTCAGATCTAAGATACTATCCTTACATACTTTGGTATGCATCTCAAAAAAGTATCGACATCATCTTTCATAGCCACACTGCCATTAATATACCAAGAAAAATTCTATCTCCTTTCTGCCGTCTATTTATCCATATTTGAAGTCCTCTTGTTCTCTCAAAACTATCTTTTCCCAGTTGGTCTGTTTCAATTAGAATACATGCAAGATTAAGGACTGCATTTGCTCTCTCAAAGACATTTTAATCTAGAGCAATTCCTCTTTAATTTTTCTTGCAATTGACTTAGTGAAGAAATTGGTCTATTGTCCTATAGAAGTTTCCACAATCTAGATTTGTACCTCAGGGGGTCATTTAACTTATTCTTCTATCATCCATATTTCTTGTAAATTGGATGTTTGCAGGGGCTTGATTATATTCAGGCTACCTCTTTTTGCAAAGAATAAATTCACTAGGTGATGCCTCACCATAGAAGGCAAATAATATCTGGTTGTCCCTAGTTTAGTGATTGTAAGACTGAGTAGTGCATTCAAGTGGTGACAGCCTGGTGCCTTTTTTAAAAATACTTTTTATTGTTTAAAATAATATATATATTAGTACATATATCTCCTTTTTTCCCCCATTGACCTGCCCCCAGCCTCCCATACCCTCTGTCGCATGCTCTCATCCCCTCCCTCCAGTGTCTTGTGTCCATTGGTGTGCTTATATGCATGCATACACGTCCTTTGGTTGATCTATTTCCCTCCCTCCCCAACACTCTCCAGCCTTCCTGCTGTAATTTGACAGTCTGTTCGGTGCTTTAATGACTCTGTATCTATCTTTTTATTCATCAGGTTACAATGTTCTTTATTTTCTATAAATGAGTGAGATCATGTGGTATTTTTCTTTCATCGTCTGGCTTATTTCACTTAACATAATGCTCTCCAGATCCACCCATGCTGCTGCAAATGGTAAGAATTCCTTCTTTTTTATAGCAGCATAGAATTCCATTGTGTAGATGTACCATAGTTTTCTAATCCACTCATCTGCTGATGGGCATTTAGGCTGTTTCCAAATCTTAGCTATGGTGAATTGTGCTGCTATGAACATAGGGGTGCATATATCCTTTCTGATTGGTGTTTCTAGTTTCTTGAGATATATTCCTAGGAATGGGATTACTGGGTCAAATGGCAGTTTCATTTTTGGTTTTCTGAGGAAAATCCATAATGTTCTCCACAGTGGCTGCACCAGTCTGCATTCCCACCAGCAGTGTACGAGGGTTTCTTTTCTCTGCATCCTCGCCAACACTTGTCGATTGTTGATTTGTTGATAATTGTCATTCTGACAGGTGTGAGATGGTACCACACTGTTGTTTTGATTTGCATCTCTGGGACAATTAGTGACTTTGAGCATGTTTTCATGTGTCTCTTGGCCTTCCTTCTTCTTTCGAAAAGATTCTATTTAGGTTTATTTTTTCTATTGGATCATTTATCTTCCTTTTATTAAGTTGTATAAGTTGGCTGTAGATGTTGGAGATTAAACCTTTATCAGTGATAACATTTGCAAATATCTTCTCCCATGCTGTGGGCTTTCTTGTTGTTTTGTTGATGGTTTCTTCAGCCTGGTCCCTTTTTTTAAAGTTCCCCACCAACCTTTCCTCTAATGGCTTTCATTCACAGATGAAAAAGGTAGCACCCGCTGTGAGGGCCCAGAGAGACCCACCTCCTAGTGGATACACCCTTGTGTCCCCTGAGAGTAGGCTAAACTTACAATTTACTCCCATGAAAAGAATGCATCATAGATGATAGGATTTTACGTCAAGATTAAGCTACCAAAAAAAAAAAAAAAAAGTGCAGCCCTAGCTGGTGTGGCTCAGTGGATAGAGTGTTGGTCTGTTGACTGAGGGTCCCAGATTCAATTCTGGTCAGGGGCACATGATTGGGCATGGGCTCGATGCCCAGAAATTTTTCAGAGAAGATAAATTTTTTGCAGCTATTGAAGTGCCCACGGAGAGTTCCAAATGTGGCTACCAATCTCATCATGGCAGATACAATGATTCACGTGTCAAATTATTTTGGAAAGTAAAAAATGTTTTAAAATATATTTTATTGATTTTTTACAGAGAGGAAGGGAAAGGGATAAAGTTTGAGACATCCATCAGCTGCCTCCTGCACACAACCTACTGGGGATGTGCCCTCAACCAAAGTACATGCCTTTGACTGGAATCAAACTTGGCACCCTTGTGTCTGCAGGCCAACACTCTATACACTGAGTCAAACCGGTTAGGGCAGAAAGTAAAAATGTTTAAATCAATCCCTCAATAACCCATGTGTTTCACTATTGAAAATGAGTTCGTGAACTCAATTCTACTTAGGGTAGTAACAGATGCGTTATCTTTGTTCTAGACGTTCAAATAAAATTATCTCTCTTTAAGGGCTCTTGAACTTTTCCAACTTATGATAAATTGCCTCCAAATTTAATGCATCATGAAACTGAGAATCTGTTGTGCCAATTTTGCTTCTAGTTTTCCTCTAATTTGTATCTGTTTCCAGAATGGTAATAAAATCAACCTAAATCATATTTAAAAAAATAAGATTAGGGGTTTGCAGATACACATGGGTACACAGTTTCATTAAAAGAGTATGTAATATAATCAGGATTATGAGATAATAAAAATATAGTAATCTGCAACATTACTATGAGAAAATTAACACTTGAATGACACAATCACATGATGATAAGAAGCGTACTAGTTTTGAATTTGTGTGACTTCCTATTAAGAAATGATGATTAAGAGGAATGGGACAATTAAAAAGCAACTGCTCAGTCCCTTACCAGGTCCAAAACCAAGACAAATGACCTAATTACTGTCATGTCTGAAAATAGAAATAGACATTGCGATCTTGAGAAAGGGAATTATTTATCATGTCACCGGAGGCATAAGATGATGATGAAACAGACCTTCAGGTGACACTAATTAAAGCATTTGAAATACACATGGATCAAAGGCAGAAAGGAAAAAAGGAAGATAACATAAACCTTCTGTGCTGAACTAAGTCTGGAGGTTTTAAAAACACGGCACAACCTTATCTATTGAGCTTTATACTTACGATGTGGTAACTTATTTAGATCCGTCCCACCCCCATCCTTAATGACCAGGCACTGATCATTATCTGACAGCATGCCTTTGTGGGCTCTAAGCAGTAGTAAAGATGATGCTTATTTGTTTAGAGTTTTACCATTTATAAAGCATGATCTCAACTTATCTCACTTGAGATACTATATTAAGATAGCTTTTTTAAAAACTGTGTTTTTATTAACTTCAGAGAGAGGTAGGGAGAGAGAGAGATAGAAATATCAATAATGAGAGAGAATCGTTAATTAACTGCCTCCTGCACACCCCCTTCTGGGGATTGAGCCCACAACTGGGGCATGTGCCCCGACCTGGAATAAAACCATGACCGCCTAGTCCATGGGTCAACACTCAACCATTGAGCCACACCAACGGGCTGTATTAAGACAGCTTTGCTGCTTATGCAAACAAATACACTAGGTGATGGACACAGTATCTTATTCACTTATATTTTCCCCCTCACTGTAAGTAAGAGGATACCACTATGAAGCGACTATTCCCTTAAAGTCAATACGTTCATTTTTATTTTTAAAAAGATGATATGGTCTAGAGCACTAGAAGGAGAATTATTACTTAGTATAGCTTTCTGGAGGGCAACTTGTCATTAAGTATGAAAGTCTCCAATCTCTTAGAATGTACATAGTACTCTGAAGATAACTTACCAACAATATGAAAATACATGTAAGCATGGAGATTGGCTAAATAATAACAACTGAAACTAAAATTTTCCATTAGACACTTTATTTCATGTAAAGTATTTCATTAACATTTTATTATATTAACTAGAGGCCCAATGCACGGATTCATGCACCAGTGCGGTCCCTTGCCTGGACTGTGGGGATCCAGCCAAAACCCACAGTCTGACGCCACCTACTGCACCTGCACATCCTGGCCCGCTGCACCTGCCGCAGGCTCACACCCGGTCAGTCAGTCCCGATTGGGAGAGGCTTACACTGCCACAGCTGTGATCCTCAGAGGTGAGCCCTGTGTCTGATGCCTGCAGTCTGCTAAGTGGCACTCCCACTGTGGGAGTGCACTGACCATTAAGGGCAGCTCCTGCATTGAGGGCCTGCCCCCTGGTGGTCAGTGTGCATCACAGCGACTAGTCATTTGGTCGCTTAGGCATATATATATGTATATATGTATTTATATATGTATTACACATTGAAATGATAATATACTGGATATAGGGAATTACATAAATTACATTAAACTGATTTTCACTTGTTTTCTTTTTACTATTTTTTTTAAAGTAAGCCTATTCTCATTAAGTTTGGTCTGATAATTTGTGTAAGTGCAGCAAGAATAGAGATTGGCTATAACAGGTACTTTTAAAGTGTTCTTTGATGGAACTTTTCTTTTTTTAAATAGATATGTATTTATTTGAGAGGAACAGAGTGGGATAGAGAGTTAGAAACATCGATGAGAGAGAAATATCAATCAGCTGCCTCCTGCACACCCCTCACTTAGGGATGTGCCCGCAACCAAGGTACATGCCCTTGATGGAATTGAACTTGGGACCCTTCAGTCTGCAGGCTGATGCTCTATCCACTAAACAAAACCGACCAGGGCTCTTCTTACTATTTTTTAAAAAATATATTTTATTGATATTTCACAGAGAGGAAGGGAGAGGGATAGAGAGCTAGAAACATCGATGAGAGAGAGACATCGATCAGCCGCCTCCTGCATGCCACCCACTGGGGATGTGCCCACAACCTATGTACATGCCCTTGACTGGAATCAAACCTGGGACCCTTCAGTCCGCAGGCCAACACTCTAGCCACGGAGCCAAACCGGTTTTGAATCTTCTTACTATTTTTAATGTGGCTACTACTACATTTTAAATTACATAGATGACTTGAATTCTATTTCTATATGACAGTCCTATTCTATACCCAATTTCCATATAGTCTTTCCTAATTTTCCTAAATAGATATGACTTCTGTCTCCCCCAAGCTCTTTGAATTTCTCTTAGGATATTTGTAGGGGGACATTTAAAAAATATATATTTTATTGATTTTTTTACAGAGAAGAAGGGAGAGGGATAGAGAGTTAGAAACATCGATGAGAGACATCGATCAGCTGCCTCTGCATGCCGCAACCAAGGTACATGCCCCTGACCGAAATCGAACCTGGGACCCTTTGGTCCACAGACTGATGCTTTATACATTGAGCCAAATCAGTTTCAGCTGGGGGTGGGGGGCGGACATTTGCTAGTTTTTTATGTACCAGCATCTTACTTCCTTGGAGGAAAGTCCTATGGTGCCTGCTTTGATGAAAATTAGTGGCCACATCCCACTAGAGAAACCGGAGGGGTTGTCCCTGCTAGCACTAGGGAGGAATCAAATTCCTCCAATTAGAAGCTCGTTTCTGACAATTTGTATCTTGAGCCAGTGTTACAAAGGATTGAAGGCCCTGTTTCTTAAAGCTGCTGCAGAGTGTGGCAGATAAAGCACACCCACTCTTTCTGCTGTATCACTTTTTCGGTGTTTTCTGCTGCCTAGGTTTTCTAAATGGATTGGAAATCAATCAATTATAATGACACTAATTCTTACCATTGATTCTTTATTTTTATTTTTTTTAATATATTTTTATTGATTTTTTACAGAGAGGAAAGGAGAGAAATAGAAAGTCAGAAACATCGATGAGAGAGAGACATCAATCAGCTGCCTCCTGCACGCCCCACAGTGGAGATGTGCACAACCAGGATACATGCCCCTGACCGGAATCAAACCTGGGACCCTTCAGTCTGCAGGCCGACGCTCCATCTACTGAGCCAAACCGGTCTCCGCTCTTTTTTTTTTTTTTTAAATTAAATCTTTATTATTCAGATTATTACATTTGTTTCTCTTTTTTCCCCTCCATAGCTCCCCTCTACCCGGCTCCCACCCTTCCCTCTACCCTTACCTCCCTCCCATTGACCTCATCCATAGGTGTATGATTTTTGCCTAGTCTCTCCCTATATACCCCTACCCCCATTCCCCCTGAGAATTATCAGTCCACTCCCTTTCTGTGCTCCTGAGTCTATTGTATTTTTTATCTTTTACCTTTTTCTTCTTCCTCTTCTAAAAGAGTACCTTTCAGCATTTCATATAATACTGGTTTGGAGTTGATGAACTCCTTTAGCTTTTTCTTATCTCTGAAGCTCTTTATCTGCCCTTCAATTCTGAATGATAAGTTTGCTGGATAGAGTATTCTTGGTTGTAGGTTCTTGCTATTCATCACGTTGAATATTTCTTGCCACTCCCATCGGGCCTGCATCGTTTCTGTTGAAAAATCAGCTGACAGTCGTATGGGTGCTCACTTATAGGCAACTAACTGTTTTTCTCTTGCTGCTTTTAATATTCTCTCTTTGTCTTTTGCTCTTGGTATTTTAATGATGTGTCTTGGTGTAGTCCTCTTTGGATTCCTTTTATATGGGGTTCTGTGTGCTTCCTTGCCTTGTAAGTCTATTTTTTTTTTTTTACCAGATGTGGGAAGTTTTCAGTCATTATTTCTTTGAGTAGGTTTTTAGTATCTTGCTCTCTCACTTCTTCTGGCACCCCCATAATTCTGATGTTGGTAGGCTTGAAGCTATCCCAGAGGCTCCTTACATTATCTTCACATTTTTGGATTATTTTATCTTCTTGCTTTTCCAGTTGAGTGTTTTTTGATTCTTTATATTTCAAATTTTTGACTTGACTCTTGCCTTCCTCTAGTCTGCTGTTAGGCCTCTGTATAATATGTTTTATTTCAGTCAGTGTATGTTTAATTTCTAGTTGGTTCTTTTCTATCTCTAGTTGGTTCTTTTTCATCTCCTCTTGGGTCTCGCTAACTTTATCCAACTTTTCTAGGACATTCTTGAAAAACCTTATAAGCATGGTTTTGAACTCTCTATCCAGTCGTTTGTTTTCCTCCATTTCTTTTGTTTGTGATCCCTTCCCTTGTCTCAGCATTTTCACTATGCTGGGAGAACTGTGTTGGATTCAGCCTTATGATACCAGACTTGAAAAACCACAGAAGCCTCTCTGTTGAGCTTGGAATGGGTGGCGTCTCAGGACTTAAGGGACCGCCTTGCCTTCCAGTCGGCCCTGCCCTCGATGACTCCTGAGTTTCATGTGACTGTAATTTCTGGAGCAGTCCCTGTGTGTGCACGTACTCTTGCAGTACCTCTAGACTGCTGCCACTCTGGCTCCCCTGCCCTCTGGGACCATATGAGTCTGGATCCCCAGGGTTTTTCCTGAAACTGGGGTTTAGTGGAGTTAGAAGTGGCGCAGTTGGGAGGGTCTGTCTCCCGCCCACTCGTGAAAGCCAGTGGCACAATCAGCAGTGCCATGTGTGTCACCAGACTTCTGATCTTTTGCCACTCCCCTAAATTTCCGTGCACCTCTCCCTTTTCACAGTCCAAACTCCCCCCCCTATGGGTTTTGGCTGGATCTGAGGTTTAGTGTTGTAGGATAAGGGGTTCAATGCTGTTGAGAGTCTCTGTCTCCCTCCCACCAGAGAAAGCCAGCCAGGTACTTGGGCACCCACTCTCTCCATGCGTGTTTCCGTACCTCAGCTTTTTGCAGCTCCTCTGGGTCTCCTTGAGCCCCTCTCTTTCCTTCTAGTTGTAGAACTTCCACTCAGCCAGCTTTCCTGTGGTTCTGGATGATGTCCGTTCTTTTAGTTGGAGTTTTGAAATTGTTGTGCGAGGCAGTAGTGTAGGTGTTTACCTATGCCACCATCTTGGATTCTCTCTTACCATTGATTCTGTGAGACACTGACATCTGTCTAGTCAAGTTCCCTTGACTAGATGAGAGAGGTTGTTTCTGTTGTCGGAAACCATGTGTTCTGATACCACTCTGATGCTGTCCTGTGAAGTCTTACATTTAATCCTAGCAAGCTCTAGGCTGTGGGGAACTTCTAAGGATTGAAGGACAAATTGAGGAGTAAAGCAAGAGCTAGCCCTGCTGGCTGGGTTTAGGGAGCCATTACAGAGGTAGGTGCATATCAATACTTCCAGTCCTTGGTTATCCCTTTATCCATTCCAGAAACAGAGTAAAGGACCAGCCTCGGTTAGGGGTCTGTGGGAAGGCCCTCCGACACATTCATGCCTTAAAGTCTGGAACCTGTGAATGCTACTTTACATGGCAAAAGGACCTTTATAGTTGTGATGAAATTAAGGACCTTGAGGTGGGGAAATTATCTTGAATTATTTGTGTGGGACCAGTATAATCTCAGGGTCCTTAGAAGTGGAGAACCCTGCCCAGCTGGATCTGAGAGATGTGACTATAGAAGCAGGCTGAGAAAGATGCTACTGATTTGGCAGATGCAGGAAGGGAGTCACAGCTGAGAAATGCAGGCAGCCTCTAGAAATGCTAAAAGACAAGGTAATGGGTCATCCCTAGAGATTCCAGGAAGGAATGCAGCCTATTGAGATTTCTGACTTATAAAATGGTGTGGTTTTTTACTGATTTAGCTTTGTGGTGAACTGTTGGGGCAGCAAATAGAAAACTAATACAAAGTGCCTTCTCTCCTTCCCACCCTCCACCCCCTTGAGACTGACAGTCCTATCAAGGCTGAATCCCTTGGAGCGTAGCGGGGAGGTTCCTGTTTGAAAAGTAGGTGCCATTGGCAAGTGAGGGAAGGATACTGAACAGGCAAATCACGCTGCCCACTGCCTCCAGCCACAACCCCTGGTACATTTTAATCAAAATATGTTCAGTCGAGTCTTTAGGGCCAGCAACTAATTAGGCTAAATACTGTGGGTAAGAAGCCTTGAGGAAATAGAAAATGTGGTTGGTAAGGAATGTAAATTCAATATTTATATATGCAATATATATTGCATTTATATGTTATACTAGAGGTCTGGTGCATGAAATTCGTTCATGGGGTGTGTGTGTGTGTCCCTCAGCACAGCCTGCACCCTCTACAATCTGGAATCCTACTTGGTTCAGGCCTAAACAAGCAGTTGGACACTCCTCTCACAATTCAGGACTGCTGGCTCCCAACTGCTCGCCTGCCTGCCTTCCTGATTGCCCCTAACTGCTCCCCTGCAGCCTGCTTGCCCCTAATTGCCTTTCCCTGCAGGCCTGGTCACCCCTAACTGTCCTCCCTGAAGGCCCAGTTGCCCCCAACTTCCCTCCTCTGATGGCCTGGTCACCTGTAACTATCGTCCCCTGCAGGCTATGAGGGGCCTGTGGTGGTTTGCAGGCTGGTCATGCCCCCTGGAGACCCAAGCGGAGGCTCTGGTACAGTGGTACCTCGAGATACAAGTTTAATTCGTTCCGTAACCTTGAGATGTGAAAAACTATGAGATTCTCAAGTCATGGTAAACTGGTGGGTTGTGTGCAGCTGGCCAATCTGCGAGATTACTCCTATCTCAAATGTTGCTTGTATTTCAAAGCAAAAATCACTCGCTCGACGGAGAGTATCTCAAAAATCTCATATGTTAGGGCACTCATATCTCGAGGTACCACTGTATCTGGGATTTATTTATCTTCTATAATTGAAACTTTTTAGCCTTAAGTGGAGGCCTGAGCCGGCCAGGGTGTGCAGAAAGCTTGGCTTCCTCCATTGCTGGGGAAACCCAAGCCTTCTGCTCTCTCTGTGGGTGAAGCCATCTTGGTTGATTTACATACTTGCTCCTGATTGGCTGGTGGGTGTGGCTTGTGGGTGAAGTGAAGGCACGATCAATTTGCATATTACTCTCTTATTAGATAGGATATATATATCTATATATCTATCTATCTATATCTACCTATATATGTTTAGATATAACTATATCTTAAAAATTCCCAATTCTGTCATAAAGGCTCTCATGAAATGTGAAAAGGACTGATTCCTCCTCAGTAGAGATTAATTCAGCCAGCTGCCAGCTGCCCTAGGACTTAGACATATGGACCTGTTCCATAAAAATGATCACTGGCTGAGTCATTGTTGACTAATTAGTTGCAGATAAATGGAGACTTACTTACAGGCAAATGAGATAAAGTTGTGGGCCACCAATCTAAGAGAGCCAAAAGGAGCAATCAAGGAAATTTACTGTATCTGTCTGGATATGGACACTTAAGGTCAGGAAAAGATGGAAGTGCTACAAGTCAAGACCTTGGAAAAGCCAAAGCTGACGTCCAACACAGGCTTGGCTTTTGAGCATTTGGTCTGACCAGGTGGCAGACTAACAGTGAGTAATTCACTTTGGAATATGGTAAAACGTGACTCTAAAAAGGTCATTATTGTCCCCTCATAATTCAGTTAGGGGATTTTGGCTCATAACGATATTTTCTGGCAGTTAAGGAGATCCATAGACAGGAGGTGTAAGTTCTCTTGGTCACTTTCTTCAAGGTGGGTCTTTGTTCAGGTTGAAAACAAGTTTGGCTGTAAGTATTCCCTTGGGAGTTTGTGTATTTCCTTGTTCTTGTTGTTGGGATTTGGAAAGGGTGAGAAGGAAGGGTTCCTTTCCCAGACCGCAGGGCTAGGTAGTTGCCAAAAGTGATAATTCTGGGAGAAGGTTTCTCCGTCTGGCCATCTGTTAGAATTACCTGGGAAGCTTTAAAACAAACACAAATATCAACATTTGAACTCACAACTCCAGTGGTGGGACCCTAGCACCTGAATATCCTAAAAGCTCCCAGATAGAGCGGA
The DNA here is from genome assembly GCA_004026805.1 of Lasiurus borealis. NCBI lineage: Eukaryota > Metazoa > Chordata > Mammalia > Chiroptera > Vespertilionidae > Lasiurus > Lasiurus borealis. The sequence continues at coordinate 29,757 of PVJN01016649.1, forward strand.
GGCTGGGGGACTGAAAGATCCCAGGTTCGATTCCGGTCAAGGGCATGTACCTTGGTTGCCGGCACATCCCCAGTGGGGGGCTTGCAGGAGGCAGCGGATCAATGTCTCTCTCTCATCGATGTTTCTAACTCTCTATCCCTCTCCCTTCCTCTCTGTAAAAAATAAAATATATATTAAAAAAAATAAAAGCTCCCAGATAATTCTAATTCTGCCCCGTGCGATCAGGGTGAAGAACCGCTGCTGTAGAATTTTCTAGTGTAGGAACCCCAGAGGACCCTAGTTTTGTGGCATCCACTCTGGGAGGTTATGTCCCGAGACAGTGCTTTCCAAACTGCCATGCGCCCAGGATACACCTTCAGGGAATCTATCACAAGTAGTCGGAGTTGCCACAGTTCCAAAAATTAGGTTTTGAGAGATAACCGTCAAGGGGAGATTAGGGCCAACCCAGAATAGATGTGGAATTAGAAAAAAAAACAAAAAACAAGAAACCTTCCTCCTCCGCCTCGTAAACATCTACTTTTCACTGGCCCCTCTCTCTACTCGGAGCAGCGTGGGCCTGGCCCCCTGAAGGACACTCGGCAAGTGTGTGGCGCTGGGCGTGGCTGGCTCCGCTTTCCGGAAAATCCCCGCGAGTCCAGGGGGCGTGGGAGGAATTGACTCTCCAGGACCCTTCGCTCCGCCGCCGCTGGGTCCCACCTACCCGCCTCTAAAGGAAGCGCCGGGACCGCTCCCATTTGCAGTCGGAGCCGCGTCCCCAGGGCACCGCCCGGGGCCCCTGGAAGAGGAGGAGGCCGGGCTCGGGCGCGCGCACCGTGTGGCCGGCGTCCGGGCGCGGCCCCGGCGGCCCCGGCCTCGCCTCTGTGCGCTCGCGGCACCGCCTCTTCCCCGCGCCGCGGGCGCTGCCGGGGGCGCTGCCGGGGGCGGGGACTCGCCGCTGCGGAGGCCGGAGGCGCCCGGCGCGGAGCGGGCGGAGCGGCCGGGGGACCGGGGAGCCGGGCTTGCAGCGCCGAGCGGCCGCCCGAGCCGCGGCCGGAGGTGAGTGTCCGGCGCGCGTTCCCCAGGCGCGCCCTTCGCCGCCCGGCGCCCCGGGGCTGCTCCTCCATTCTCTCCGTCCCTCCTCCTCCTCCGCCCGCCCGGGTTCGCTCCCAGGGACCCGGTGCCGGTCCCGGAAGACGCCGCCCGGCTCACGCCCCGGCTGCAGCCTTCTCCCGCAGTCGGCTCGGCCCCGCTGCGCGCCTCCCCGCCCCGGAGCGCTCGCCTCGGGGCGGTCGGGACCCGCCGCCAGGCTCCGTCCTCCGGCGCCCGGGGGGCCGTGCGAGGGTTGCCTGCCCCGGCCGGCGGAGGCCGGGCTGGGACGCGGCGGGCCTTTCCTTTTTGTTCTTCGCGTGATCACGCGCGCCAGCCTCCAAAGCCCAGAGCTGCGTCCCCGGAGTCGCCCTGGCGCGAGTTTCGTGGGCACGAGGGGCGCGAGGGCCGGAGGGAGGAGGGCCGGCGGCGCCGCGCACCTCGCCTCCCCACCTTCCCTCCCTCTCTCCCCCGCCTCCCCGCCCCGGCGCGCCCGGGTGCCCACGTTGGCAGCGGTGGTGCCCCGGCAGGTGAGCGGGTCCCCGGGTGGAGCCCGGGTGAGGGGCGCGCCAGGCCCCCTCCTGCCTTTCCCAGCGTTGGCCGTGCCAAGGAGCCACAGAACTTTCGCTCTGCTGCGAAGAGGGGCTTCGGGGTTTATATACTTTGTATTTACACCCTGTTTAATATGTTTCACGTGTGTGTGTGTGTGTGTGTGTGTGTCTCTGTGTGTGTGTGTGTGTCTCTGTGTGTTTTCCTTTGGTATAAAGCAAAGTGGGGAAAATAACCTATTTCGATAGATGGTCTTCCTAGCGGATCTGAAGATTCAGGATTATATTCGGAGTGCCCTGACGATGCTTGCTGGCCACGTGCAGCTGTCCCGTTTCTAAATTTGCCTTCAACGTGTGCGTCCTTGGAGATTTCCTCTGTCCGGCTGGGGTCTCCGAAGGCCCGCGGCCTGGAATTAGGCAAATGTGGAGGGACATTCCTCGGGGCGGATTGCCAACGCGCCCAACAGCCGGATGGAAGATTTATTAGCAGCGCTGGCGAGGGACGCGCGGTGTTTGGCTTATGGCCAGTCCCATTGACTCAAATGTAGGCAGTTTTTAAGTATTTCTGATTTTTTTCGGAGCGTGGGACCTGGGGAGCAGTGGTAATTTCCAGGAGGTCCTTGTGCTGCTGGCCTAGGGCATTCTAGCTCCCTCTCCTCCTGTCCTCCTAAGATCTAAACTTAAGCTCAGGCTCTTGGGAAGAGGAAGGTTACTTTATTTGTAAATAGAAACCAGCAACTTGCTAACACTTACTGTCCTTAGGCCAGCACTCAATTATTAAGGTGTCACCCGGTGAAAAAGACACTGAATTCTTAAGATGCTTAAAGGGGAAAGGTTAGCTCTTCAAGACATAGTTTGCTCTCCTGTGGAGAAGTGATGGCACTTTTTCCCCCCATTGGTTTTGCCCAAGGATGAGAGGAAGGAGTGAAGGAGGGGTCCAGGTGCATTGAGGTTGCTGTTAGGAGCTAAGGATGCCATCTGCTTTCTAACTGCTGGTCCAGGTGTTGGTGGGAATGCAAAGGTTTTGCATTTATGTATTTTTTTCGGGGCAGGAAGGGGGGCGCGCAGAAACCTCAGTGAAGATGGTTGACCACCTGGTCAGGCCCAGGGCTACCCTGAGTCTGTTTACGTGGCCACCTTCCCGGAGCAGAGAGGGCACTGCTGACCCTGCTGACCTCCCGTGCTTGTTCCTGCTCGCTTTCTGTGTCTGCATCTGTAGCCGGCAGAGCCTGGGGAAACCGCTTCTATAGGGGCGAGTTGGAAGGTGGAGTGTCACCTGCAGGCTGTGATGAGCAGAGAAGGGGGGCTCCTTGAGGGCACTTGAGTGAAAGGGAGCTTGAAGGCCACCCCCCTGTCTCCTCAAACTGCCTGGGGTGACCAGGAGGGAGGAGGGAGGAGGGAGACTGGGATAAGGGCTGAGAGCCCCTGTGCCCTGGGCTTTAATTCAGTTGTACTAGTGTTACTATGTTTATCTTTAGAAAATAATAAGTTGCCTGAGGAAAAGATTCATTTCTTTTTCAGTGACCTAACAGAAATAATACCCATAATTGGGGTAAGAAAATTTTTTGGGGGGTAATCAACCCCTCCCCCGCAAGCCCCCCACTTCGTTAATTTTTTAATTTTTTAAATTAATGTATTACATGTGTACACATCTTCCCATTGCCCCTCCCCCCACTCCCATGCATGCCCTAAACCCCAAGGTCTTGTATCCATTGGTTATGCTTATATGCATGCATACAAGTCCTTGGGTTGATCTCTTATCTACCTCCCCTCTCCCTAACCTTCCCACTGTAGTTTGACAGCCTGTTTGATGCTTTACTGCCTCTGTATCTATCCTTTTGTTCATGAGGTTATAATGTTCGTTATTATCCACAAATGAGTGAGAGCATGTGGTATTTTTCTTTCATTGACTGGCTTATTTCACTTAGCATAATGCGCTCCAGGTCCATCCAGATTGCTGCAAATGCGAAAGGAGAGGAATGGTCTTTGGAGACTTTTGATCTCACCTTAGGAAGGTGTGAGTGGTAGTTCATTTGCCCCTCAAAAGCATTCTTTGATTGTGACAGTTTTCTACACGTACAAGTTACTGATGAAATACATTAAAAGAGAGACTCAGCTTGAAGTTAAAAAAGTGTTTCCTAAATTCCCAGAGAATCTGCTTAGCTTCACACAGAAATTTCCTACATTTTCAGAAAAAAAATAAAAAAAATAAAAATGCATGCCTTGTCAGGTTTTTACATTTTGATCTTATTTTTCTTTAAAACCCTTCAGGGTTGTGTTCATTATACTTCTTCCAACTAAGATCTTTGAAGATTGACCAGTAAGAATATATATGTAAAATCTTACATAATGATACATTTTGTAGTGTGCTGTGATTTCCAATTTTTTTTTAGTCATTCTCATTAGTAAAACATATTTAATACCTAAAACTTACATAGGTTACTAGTGTATGAATTCGTGCACTAGTGGGATCCCTCCGCCTGGCCTGCGGATTGGGCCGGATCAGGCTGAACCCAGCTTTCTGACATCCCTTGAGGGGTCCTGGATTGTGGGAGGGCACAGGCCAGGCGGAGGGACCCCACTGGTGCTGGGGCTGGGGAGGGAGGTGGGAGTGATTACAGCAGGGTTCCAGGGCATGTCTGGCCCATCTCACTCGGTCCCGTGGGGCCAGACCCCAGCAGCAAGCTGACCTACCAGTTGGAGTGTCTGCCCCCGGTGGTCAGTGCATATCATAACTACTGGTTGACTGTCTTTCTCCTGGTGATCAGTGCACATCATAACGAGCGGTTGAGCGACCTTAGCATATTATTAGCATATTACGCTTTCATTGGTTGAATGGCCGACTGGACACTTAGCATATTAAGCTTTTATTATTATACTAGAGGTCCAATGCACGAAATTTGTGCAAGAGTAGGCCTTCCTTACCCTAGCTGCTGGCACTGGCTTCCCTCGTAGCCCCAGTTTTGTCCAGAAGGTTGTCTGGGAGGACATCCGGTCTAATTAGCATATTATGCTTTTATTAGTATAGAGCCGTGGTCGGCAAACTGCGGCTCGTGAGCCACATACAGCTCTTTGGCCCCTTGAGTGTAGCTCTCCCACAAAATACCACGGCCTGGGCAAGTCTATTTTGAACAAGTGGCATTCGAAGAAGTTTAAAAATTTGGCTCTCAAAAGAAATTTCAATCGTTGTACTGTTGATATTTGGCTCTGTTGACTAATGAGTTTGCCGACCACTGCTATAGAGGATATGTCAGTTATATCTCAGTGAAATAACCTTTAGCTCTCTCTGTACACATACCTGTGCTATTGTTGTCTTGTATCTCAAGGCCCAATATACCTTAGGGCTAGAGTCATTGTTAATATCAGTAGAGGGAAAAGCCCATTTCAGACACTGCTTCTTGAATTTTGAGTATTTGGGGCCTATTTCTGGTCAGGTCAGAGTCTTTTGCTTCATGATGTGGCTCAGGCAGAGCTGACTGTGGGCGAGAAGCATGGACCTTCCAAACCGGCTTGTGTTTGCCTGTGCTTGCGTTTATGAGTGTATCCTAATTTGTGCTCTTTATAGGAATCATAAAGTTTCATACCCTCTTCAATGTTTAGTTGTGTCAGACGAGATCAGGCATGTTCAGGGTGGTATGGCTGTAGACTGTTTAGTTATGTCATTCCACTTCTCTGTGCAAGTCCTGAGGGCACAGGAGCACCGCGGGCACGTGCGAGGGGGGTGGTGCGTGTGATCTGGGACAGAGAGCCTCAGTGAGGAGGCAGGGTCCGTTTCTACTTTTACTAGCAGCCAGTATTTTTCGGTAGTGTAGTAAAATTAGTGTAATGTAACAGTATACAATAACCAGCATAATTAGCACATACATGGTATAATTTAAGTTATTAGATGTCGTGCTTGTATCACTAGAACATAGCTGCTATCCTGCTTTTTGGGTAAAAATAAATGTAACTTCTGGGATTCCCTTCCCCGGCTCTGGAGCATCTTCTGCAACCTCAGGGATGCCCGAGTCCTGCTGCAGACGGCTGCTTTCTTACTTTAGCCTCAGGTGATTCTTTCTTTTGCTCCTCTGAAGAACCCCATGAAGGCAGGTACAACCGATCTTGCCCCCTTTCTTAAACGAATAAACTGAGACTAAAAAATGGTCATGTGTTTACTTGGTGGCAAGTGAATGATGGCATTTAATTTCCACACCTGTCTTAGGAGACAGACACCAAGGTTACCCCTTTCCAGACGATTCCAGAGAGCTGGGAGTAACTGCCAGCTGCCCAGGTAGACACTGCACTCCATCTCCTCTCCTTCACCTGCCCAAAGCTCCAGATGGGGACCCGTGTATCCTTTGGGTCTGTCCTTGGAAGATAGAGCTCTTTCTTGCACCTTGGTGTCCCCAGTGATGGGTTCCAGCACAGAAGGGAGCCGTGGAATTTGTTTGAATGAGTTCTGTTTTGTTCTCTAATTCATAAACATACAGCTGGTGTAATCATTTTGTTTTAGGGGAAGCTGTAAAATACCATGATTTAATCTGGGGATGCCAAAAATATAGCTTCAAAACCAGCTAATATTACCAATGTCCTGTATATCTTCCTTACATCTTAATTGCTAAAAAATATATATATTTTTTTATTGGTTTTAGAGAGAAAGGGAGTGGGAAAGAGAGATAGAAACATCAATGATGAGAGAGAATCATTGATTGGATGCCTCCTGCACATCCCCTACTGGCAACTCAGGCATGTACCCCTGATCGGGATCAAACCTGGGACCGGAATCAAACCTGGGACCCTTTAGCCCGCAGGCCAGTGCTTTATCCACTGAGCCAAACCAGCTAGGGCACATGTTAATTCTTTATTGTTATTGTTTGGCTTTTGTATTAAAAATATGCTCACTGAGGAGAAAAAGATTGTGAAAAATAAAACGAAAGCTTCATTTCTACTTTTTCTTTCCTCTATACATTCTATTCTCAACACAGCTTGTATATTGTCATTCCTTTTTATATTTTGGAACTTTTTTTACTTGAGAGTTTGTGTTTTTTAAAACATATCTTTATTGATTTTAGAGAGAGAGAAAGGGAGAGGGAGAGGAGAGGAGAAAGAGAGGGAGAGAGAAGGAACAACAGAAGATATGGATTTGCTGCCTCCCACATGCACCCTGACCAACTTGAACCCACAACCTGGGCATATGCCCTGACTGGGAATCAACTGGGTGACCTGGAACTGGCAGCCTTTCTGTGCACAGGATGATGCTCAACCAGCTGTGCCACACTGGCCAGGGCAACAGTTTGTATTGTGATTATCTATTGTTCTGTCACAAATCACCTCCAAACTTGAAACCGTTGCTCAGGGGTCTGGCTCAGCTGAGTGGTTCTGCTCCAGATGACACTGGCCAGGGCAGCAGTCTTTCGAGGCTCAGTTGGGCTGGGACTTTGGCTATTTCCAGTTTTTAAAAGTATTGCCTTGACAAAACCGGTTTGGCTCAGTGGGTAGGGTGTTGGCCTGTAGACTGAAAGGTCTCAGGTTAGATTCTGGTCAAGGGCACATATCTTGGTTGGGAGCACATCCCCAGGAGGCAGCTGATCGATGTTTCTCTCTCATTGATGTTTCTATCTCTCTATCCCTCTCCCTTCCTCTCTGTAAAAAATTCAATAAAATATATTTAAAAGAAAAAAGTATTGCCTTGACAAGTTCTTAGAAGAGACAAAATTATACACTAACTAGAGGCCTGGTGCATAAGATTCGTGTATTTGGGAGGGGGGTGTCCCTCAGCCTGGCTTGCACCCTCTCGCAGTCTGAGAGCCCTCAGGGGCTGTCTACCTGATGGGGAGCAGGCCTGAGCAGACAGTAGGACCTCCTTAGTGCTGGGAGAGACTCCCATCACCATTGCTGCACTCGCCAGCCATGAGCCCGGCTTCTGGGCTTCTGGCTGAGCGTAAGCTCCCCCTGTGGGAGCACACTGACCACCAGGGGGCAGCTCCTGCATTGAGCATCTGCCCTTTGTGGTCAGTGCACATCATAGCGACTGGTCGTTCAGCTGCTAGGTCAATTTGCATATTGCCCTTTTATTACATAGGATGAGTGATTTAGAAAAAAAATTAAGTATAGTTCTCTGATTTCAGCGCTATCAGAACTGGAGGATCTTGCCTATCACATCTAGATCTCTGTTATTTTACGTGTCATGAGTATTATTCTTTAGATTTTTTCCAGCCATTTAAAATCTAGGCTTTTTTTGGACTGTGTACAGAAACAGGTGTTTGGCAGCATTCAGTCCTCGGGCTGCATTTTGCTGACTCCTGAACTAAAGGAAAAATGTGGGCGCTCTTGCTGAGACGCAGGCCTCGTGTGCCTGTGGGAGGCGGCCTTTCTTCAGGAAATCCCAAGTGTTGGGGAAAAAACAGGATGGAATTTGGTTCCTTTCACTCATCCATCTTTCTTTTTGCTGTTTCCACTACATAACACTAAATATGCACGTTAATGTCTTCAAACGGATTTTAGAGAGGAAGAGAGAGGGATAGAGGGAGAGAAACACGGATGTGAGAGAGAAGTCAGCTGCAGGGAGTTGGATGAAAGGCTCTTGCCTCCACTGCTGCACTCGCCAGCCATGGGCCCAGCTTCTGGGCTTCTGGCTGAGCGGCGCTCCCCCTGTGGGAGTGCACTCACCACCAGGGGGCAGCTCCTGTGTTGAGTTGTCTGTCCCCTTGTGGTCAGTGCACGTCATAGCGACCGGTTTATTCCACCGTTCAGTCGATTTGCATATTAGCCTTTTATTAGATAGGATTGCGGACTGGAAAGTGAGAGGAGGAGATTCTGTGTACGTTTTTAAAGTAATGTAAGGAGGACACCGTGGACTTGTTTATGAACACTCCTCGTTTGGAGCAGACATGGACAAACGTTCCCTAAAGGTCCAGATAATAAATACTTTAACTGGTTTAATCCTCATAATAACCCTAAGAGATTTCTGTCTCCACTGTTCAACCTCTGCCTGGCAACCAGAAAGCAACCATCAGCAATACTTAAGGAATGGGCATGGCTGCGTTCAGTAAGACTAGATTTATAACACGGGCCAGCTGTGGTGCTGGGGGGCCGTGGTTTGCTGACCTGACTTGGACACATCCTTGGGACAGGGGAGAACAATTTTAAACTCTCAAAAATGTGTTGGTGACTAAGTACTTCACCAACCTCTGGGCGTATTCTCAGGTCTGTTTGCTCACACCGTGACTTCTGAACCTCCAGGAGAGGCCGTTTCCTGAGAAAGAACAAAGGTGCAGGCTCCCCCCACCCCCACCCCCCCCACTGCTCGCAGAAGCCCAGTTGCCCCGCCTTGGTGACGTGGTCAAACAGCTAACCTGATCTGCTTGCTCCTTTCTATTTGCCCATATGACTAAAAATCCCCTCTGTGAAAACGAGTAAGTGAAAGGAGATTTAAGGGGCTGATGCATTTGGCAGGTTGCCCATTTTCATACGCTTTTCTTAAAAAAAAAAAGTCTCTGTTCTCTTATAAAAATTTTTGTCTTATAAGCCAACAATAATTTTAACCAAATTTAGATCAGATTTTTAAAATTAAGCCAGTCAGGAAGAATCTGCATTGTGTATGTGCTTTTTCCAATTTACCAGGGGACTTTCAGTACAGCAACACATAACTTTCATGCTGGGGAGCCGGGGGTTGCAGGGATTTGGTAATCAAAGGTTAATCATTTTTTTTAGTGCATTCAGACACCAGTAATCAAATACGAGACAAAACACAAGCTGAAGCCTAAGTGACAGTGAACATGAATATCAGCATCTCTCCCACCACTTTCATGGCCTCCTCAGGGCCCGAATGTTTAAGGTGGGGAAAGGCGAGTGGTTATCGTCTTAGACAGCTGTCAACTCTGGCTCTGAATTCCTGCCTGCAGTCCTCTCGGTCTTTGTCATTTCTCAGCTGTGTCTGTCCCTTCTGTCCCGCAGCAGTGGTTACCACAGGCCCAGAAATCAGGCCTGAAGCAGGAGTGCTGGGCCTTCCTTCCTCATGGGCCTCCTCCTCTTCTTCTTCTTCTTCTTCCTCTTCCTCTTCCTCTTCCTCTTCCTCTTTCTTATATATTTTATTGATTTTTTACAGAGAGGAAGGGAGAGAGAGATAGAAACATCGACCAGCTGCCTCCTGCACACCCCCCACTGGAGATGTGCCCGCAACCAAGGCAAATGCTCTTGACCGGAATCAAACCTGGGACCTTTCAGTCCGCAGGCCGACGCTCTATCCACTGAGCCAAACTGGGTTCGGCATGGGCCCCTCTTACCCAGGAGCCCAGGCCTCCTGACACTGCCCGCTGGGCAGCTGCACAGCTTCCTTGTGTTCCCGTAAGAAACATTCAAACCTGTCCACAATTTCTGTGAGCTTATTTAAGCCCAACTGTTGACAGTTGCTGGAAAACAGAATCTCAGGGAATTCAGATAATGCTCTGGAGAAGGGTGGTTTTTCACCTTGTTTTTATACATTATCATCCACAGAGGAGACGGCAGTGTGTTACGTGAATGCCATCGGTGATGGATGAGGGAGGTGGGAGAGAGCAAAGCAGGGAAACCTCTGGGACTGGATAAAAAGTGAAATGATAGACACAGACTTCTTTTACTGAGGTGGGTGTGGGGGATAGTTAACAGTTAACAATTACCTCAATGACAGGGCATTGATGGTCTCCTCAGAGCTGTGCCTGTGTTTGGAGGAGTCTGAAAGAAAGAATTACTTTGACATTCCAACGATATATTATCATAGATGCAAAAAGACAATAGGCTTAAAGTAAAGATTGGCTTTTGCCAGGGAAGATACCGGCCTAGGACATGACTACCCACCATAAGTGCTTTTAGTTAGAATTTTAATTTCAGACCATTAAAAAAAATGTTTTTTTGTTGATTTCAGAGAGGAAGGGAGAGAGAGATAGAAACATCAATGATGAGAGACAATCCTTGGTAGGTTGCCTTCTGGAGGCCCCCTACTGGGGATCTAGCCTGCAACCCCGGGCATGTGCCCTTGACTGGAATCGAACCTGTCCACAGACTGACACTATATCCAGCGAGCCTAGGGCTCAGACCACTCTTTGTGGTTACTTCAGTCTCTGAGTTTACAAGGCCACCTCAAAGGCTTTCCTGAGCTTGTCAGGTTAGCATGTGGCCCCTTTCATCCCCACCAGCCAGCAGAGCCCTGGACTACTGAGAGGGCCTCCCCAAGTCCCTCTTTTTCTTGTGATGGGCCTATGTAGGACGTCTGTGAGTTAGTCCCAGGTCATGGAAGTGTCTACAGCTACAGTGGACAGAAGAGTCAATAGGAGGAATGGAGGCGGCTGGTTTCTATTGAGTAGGTTGATTGTGGGAGAAAAATATTCATTATTGTATAGGAAAAGACTAGATCTAGAAATAATTTGTTATTCATCTTTCCCACCTTGAAGAATAATAATGGTCAACATTTATTGAGCAATTGCTGTGTGCCAGAAGTGGTGCTCAGCACTTCTCAGATCATAATTCATTTGAGCCTCAAAAATTGGAGGCACAGATGGATCCTGCAGCTGCTAAGAGGGACCAGGACCCAACTCAGGCCATTGAGCTTCAGTATTTGTTCTCCTAACACCACCCTGAGCTGCCTGGTGCAAGCCCAACACCTGACTCATCATGGCGGTTGTACAATAAATTTTGTATTGATTGGCGTAAGGATGGAGATTATTAAGCAGTCATCTGCACACTTCCCTTGAAGTGAGAACCGAATCCAGATTCTGTTTTCAGACTGAAGGTATATCTACCCACTGGCAAATCTGCTGGAATAACAAAAGGCCATTGAAGAATCCCATCTAAAATTATATTGTTAGGGAATTAGGTATATGGCCATGATAGCCTTTCAAGGCACTAGATAAAAATATTCTTGCATGAAGGGTACTAAAAGAACTGGCTAGCCATTACAAAAAAAAAACAAAAAACAAAGCCTTGTTCTTTGTATTTCTTTATTCCTTACATTAAAAATTCTAAGTGGAGGAAACATCCTATATAATAAAAGCCTAATATGCTAAGTGTCCAGTCGTCCGTTAAACCAAAGTGTAATATGCTAATGATATGCTAAGGTCACTCAACCTCTTGCTGTGACGTGCACTGACCACCAGGGGGCAGATGCTCTGACTGATAGGTTAGCTTGCTGCTGTGGTCAGCTGATGGGGACTGAGTGAGATGGGCTGGACATGAAGTGGAGCTCCCCGGTGGTCCCTCCCCAGCTGGTCAACCTCCTGTGGACCTCCCTGGCCCCGTGGTGCACTGCTAGGGTCCCTTGGTGTGGCCAGCACCCTCTTGCAATCTGGGACCTCTCGGGGGATGTCAGAGAGCCGGTTTCAGCCTGATCCCACAGGTCAGGCCAAGGGACCCCACTGGTGCACCAATTTGTGCACTGGGCCTCTAGTTTAAATATAAATATGAAATCACAGATGTGTTGCGAGGAGATATGGTATATGGGTAAATATATTTCAAAACTCAGAGTAGGAAATGTCTGTCTAAATCTAAAAAAATCCAGAAGGAATGAAAGATGGACAAGATTAGGTTATTTTAAAAATACACCAATAGCCAAAAACTATGGGCAGAAAATTTCACAAAGTTAAACAACAAATGAAAAATTGATAAAAAAAATTATATAAGACCAAAAATTAGTTTATCTTTAATATTAAAGAGCTCTTACAAATCAATAAGATGAACACTCCAGTTTAAAGTGGGCAAAGACTGTGGAAAGGCATTTCACCAAAATGAACGTACAAATGGCCAGTGAATGAAAAGATGTTTATTTATGCTCATAACTAAGGAAATGTATTTTAAAAATATTAC